>JAECUM010040536.1:0-27547 GCA_016617855.1 Megalonaias nervosa
TCATCGTTATAATAATAATAATAATAATAATAATAATAATAATAATAATAATAATAATAATAATAATAATTTTCAATCACACCATACCATTCCATGTATAAACTGCGATAAACAACCCACGCACACATTTCTGAAGAATTAGGAATATTTAAAACTGTAGTGAATTTTTGAACAAGAAGATTAAAGATTAAATACAATTAATCTGCCGATGCCTCACTTTAACTCCAATTAATATGAAACTATTTACAAAATTAATGGTTCAAACGATTTTCGATGTTGTTATGATGTTAACCTTTTAAAGCTATTAAATGAAGATTCGAACATACAAAACTAAAACAGTGATGAGTAAAGACCCTCTCTCTCTCTCTCTCTCTCTCTCTCTCTCTCGCTCTCACTCTCTCTCTCTCAACTTCCTCATAGAATGAACTCATATGAGAGGCAAAAACGATGACGGTACACGATAGCTAGATCGGTGAATGATGCGACCACCCAATTCGAAAGATATAAAACAATGATATTAGAATTTGTTCCTACCAATAAAATTTAAAATAAAGAGGACGAGTCATCTTGTTGATATGTTGGTGAATGTGGAGAAACGTTCAAGCATGCACTTGGAGAAATGAACCACTGAGATTAGTGAGATTTCGTATTTGAAAATAAACTTTAAATCAAGCTGAAACTGTCTTATCAGATCTTTGTAGTCGAAAATGTTCATACATTATTTTGTAAGGAAGACTGTCCAACGATCAATGAAGATATCAATTTAGATTGGTTCTGATAACACGACTTGATTAAAACATTGATAATCACAGATTCATCGCTGAAAAGTTACAACTACCCGATGACTCATGATTTCCTGACGTTTCAGAAAGCTACTAATCGTTTCGAAAGTGATATTTTTTTTTTCTCTTTTAAACTTTTATGTTTTGTGTTTTAAAAATGAAAAGAAATCATATTTAAAAGGGGACCGACAATGACGCGACGATACCCTTCAATAGAAAAGGGAAAGTTTACAAGTCGGATGTTATAATTGATGTGAATATGTCCTGTTCATAAACCAAAGTTCCCCGTTTTGTCTTTTTTTCACCCCCTTCAATCACATTGCCACTAACAAACTATGCATGACAATGGAATGTTTTCACTTTTGTAGACATGTAAGGAACTGGGTGGGTGTTTTGTCTTCTGGCGCCAGCTAAGTGCGAATTACGTTTGATGTGTCACATACCGAACATCAGAAAAGCAGACGACAAAAATAAGGGATGGTAAAGCAAAGACAACTCTATAGGGGTTTAAATTGTCCTGTATACGCCGTTACTACCACTGATCAATCCATTAATTAGATTTGCAGTAATCTTTTAATCGCATGAATTGCCCTGATTTGTTTCAGAGTAAACAAACGCAGCATGGCGGAACGGTGTTTATTATGCCAAGTATCCTTCTACCGTTCTGACAAATACTATACAGCTTTGAATTGCTACCCGTGAAATGAATTGCTTAAGGCCATACCCTGAATAACGAAGAAAAATACATGACATGCTTTGTGTCTTTTTACCAAACCACATACACAGAACGAGAGAACAATAGGCATCTCTCATAGCTACTCAAACTGTTAGAGCACGGGAAATATTACTCCTATTCATGAGGGGGCTGTCACTATTGAGCATCAGTCAGCCAATCGGAACTCACTAACCGTATTTAAGGCAGGGCTCTGTCGCCTGATGTATGTATTCATATATTCCAAGGCTAACTGTGTTGATTTAAGTGTTGGGTACTTAGTGAATGTTAAAGTATTTAGCGAGTAACTGATCGCTGGTTCGAACATATTTATCTGTAAATTACACATAATCACACACGAGAGAGGCATCAGCAGTGATTACAACAAGAAATCTGACAAAACTCTATTTACTTTTTCGGACATTCACCATCATTTGGATCCGGGTGATACAAGCAGCCATTGTCGTGTAATACCCACATACTGTAGTGTGGATCTATCGGGTAGCAGAAGTGACTGGTAACAATGCTCAATGTTGGAGGAGGGGTACCGGACGGGTTAGAAAGTGAAATGGCTCATCAAAAGTCTGCCTTTATGGAACTTCAGCAGCAGGGTATGGGAATGGGACCAGGGGGTATGCCTGGTCACCCAGCTTACCCTATGAGGACTTCCTACCCCAACCACCACCACGGAACTCAGCACGATCCTACATACTCAAACGCACAGCACGCTCGGCAACTGAGTTACCCTTTCCATGGAATGAATTCTATGCCCCCTGCATCTTACAACCCAGCCCCTGCGCATCATTTCTCCATGGCTCCCTACCACCAGCCTCCATCACCCCCACGAGAAGGTAAGTGGTGCTTAACGGTTTACTACACAATTACCTTTAATAGTCATGTTATTAGACGTTGCCATTTCTAATTATCATGAATGTTCCAATACCTAATTACGGTATTGTAATTTTGTAATAACGGTTTATAATAGCGAATTTCGCCATATTGTTGTATTTTTTTTAAATTTTTTTTTTATTTTTGATAAATAGGCTTTTCATTCGTGCAATCAGAAATGATTGAACTGATTTGTATAATTTCAATGAAGGGGAGCTGTAGATATTTATGTTACGGTTAGAAAAAGGAAACTCTAAATTATTCTTAACAGGATAATTTAAGATAATTCTTAGTTATTCAGTCAGTTTTCAAACAAGAAACTATTACACAGTAATGAACAGGATAAAATTTGATGTATTACAGCCTCGTGATTTATCGAAGGATAAAATTGATTTACATCTAATTCAAGTAACAAATATTATTTCTTAGGATTTCTTTTACTCAATAAAACTATAAACGACAGTGATATATCCCTTTTACTAGCAGGCAAAAAATGAAGCTGCTTGCTAAAAGCAAAGGAAGCAATCCCATGGAATAGATAATTAAAGAAAATAAAACCATTTCATTCGCATGTTTAAGTATCTTTAAAATAAATTTTACAGAGCTTTTGTAATATTTGCACGGAATGAAATCATTGCTTCCCCGTGTCTTTATCTGTATTCTTTAACATGTTGTTGTCATGAAACTACAAGATCCTTGAAAACAACGTAACTATTGATAATAGATGAATTTTGTCCGGTTATTATATTATATTATATTATATTATTATTATTATTATTATTATTATTATTATTATTATTATTCATGGAATGTTCATTTTTGTACAAACATACAAACACAGAGGTGAAATAGCTATGATACGGATACTATTTTCTGTCTTAAACAAAGTGGATTCATTTTGGAAGTATCACACGCAACGAAGCAACAAAAGCCAAAGCAAATAAAATCTAACATTTTATAATACCAGCTGCATTCTGTACAGTTGGGAAAAAAATCTTATCTGATTTTAAGTAACAGTCATCTTCCCTGATAGCATCTCTCCAGAAAATATACAAATCACTTTTCCAGTAACCGGACGAAATTTAGTCATTCTGTGTATGAAATAATAATATCACGCAAGGAATGTATGACAAATTGTACATTGCGTATAGAAAATTTATTAAATATGAATGTAGCAAAGTTAATAATAATTCCCCTTATGAGAATGATTTTACATAATTTATTACAATGCTAGATGAAAATTTATATTGGTCGAAACTCAGAGTTTCTGATGCTGATGAAGATGTTCTTGATAATAATAATAATAATAATAATAATAATAATAATAATAAGGATATGGACATTCAATATATTTATATACTGAGATGGTTTTAGTTAATATACAATAAGATATATACTAATATTAAAACCAAAGGAAGGAAGAAAGGACAAGAATAAAAAAGTAATCGTGCTTATTTTATTTGAATAAGTGCAAGTTTGTGTACATTATCCAGTAATCATTAAACAACTTATTATTGTCGGCGTTTATCTCTTCCATGTCATTACTCATTTGATATAATGATATTGACATTATTACGAAGAAGGCGAGTACTTGAACTCCTCGTACAGCCTATATACAAATCCACAACTACAAATATTGTGTCATAATTTGATATACTGATGAAGTTTATACCTTAACCTCCCATGTTGTATAGAACTCCATATCGCCCGATACGGTATTATAAAGTAACGTTGGTTACAAGTATTATTTAAATTTGTATACGCAGGACATTTCGATATTTTTCTCTGAGGTAAAATTATTCAACATTGATACTAATGTAATTGTACCTTCATTTTTATTTGGGTTCCACGGTAATGAAATTACACTAGAAATTTTTATTTATTTCTAAGAAATATGTAGTAACTGTGAGAATTTACTTTTTTGAGTCGAAATTGCATTAGTTTTCTCTATTGTTTGAAGATAATTCCAACTAAAGTTAACATTTCTCACTGTCTCATACTCACTGCATTTTTTAGCAGTACTAATTTGTTTAGCGAGTGAAAATGAAAATCTAAAGAGTACCTAAAAACTCAATATAAATGTTTCTTATAAATGTACAAGTCAAGCCATGTTGCTAACACACTCAGTAGAAAAGTCAAACTATCCTGAAAGAATTCGATAAAAGGAAAGAACTGTTTTCTTCAGATTATTCCGAAAGGCTTTAAACAATTAAGATATCTCCGATATAAGGGGGCATTGTTTGTCATACCCCATATTAGTAATGCTTATTTAAACGTATTGTAGCGTAACTTTGTTTTTTATCTGATACGCCAATCTAATCTGGGAAAGGCAATGCCCCTTGTGACTTTAAGTGATCGCACAGCCATCAGTTCAATTAATAAATATTAATTAGTCCCGATAATTAACGGTCACTTACAAAAGAGAAAATGTATCAGGTATCTTGTTTAAGCGAGCGGAGTAAGTTACACTGCTCAAGTTAATGAGAGAAAGAGACGTATCTCATACCATATTGCCATAACAGTGCATGTATTTACTGAGCAGTTTTGTTGATTTTTATATCATAACCATTCTCTAGCACAAGCCAGAATTTGGGGACATAAATTGTTAAAACGACATAACAGTTACAACATTTTAAATTGTACTTTTGAAAAGGAGTAATGGTATTTCGGTGTGTAGTCCTATCGGGACTCATGTTAATTGAAAACTATATTGTGCTGACAGTATTTCTTAGTAGTAAGTGGTAACATTTAAAATATTCATACTTGCATCCTATTAATATAAATATCCAAATTAATACAGATATTTCAAATATTTATTGCGCCATTTAACAAAGAGTCTAATCAGTCCAGATCTTACGTGGTTGTTATTTAAAATATCTTTCCTGATAAATAAGAATTAGAAGTAGATATACAGATAAACAAATATACTATCTTTAAATAGATGTTTAAAAATGCACGAAGCATTGAATGACAAAGAGGAATTATTTTGTTGAGAATTATTGCCATAAATATTCACCGTCTATTAAAAACTTATGATCATACTGGTTAAATAAATGTGAAATAAATCGTATACAAAATAATTCTAATGGCTGAAAGTATAGCATGTAAGATATAAAATACAGACCCCAAATTTTTTTCCTTAGGTGTATAAAGAGGTTGTATGTATGTCACAGTTCCCGGAAGGTAACATTTAACGGTTGAAGCTTGTAACAAATTTACCAAAGATTTCACACGTGTAGTTATATAATACTGTCCTGATCGGATGATTTCACCCCACAAATAATGCCATGCCTAGAGGCCCAACCTTATCGGTATTGTATCTTCTTTTCTTGTAAAGTCTCACTACAAAAGAGGACTATAAAATGAGTGTACGTTTTCATGACACTGGAGAAGAGGAGTGAAAAGTAGGGTAAACTATTGATTAAAATCGACTTCAAGATTACGGTGACATAAAGATCAATTATAGATAAAACGCAAAACGCAGGTCTGTTCTCAAGTTATTTGGAGGGAAGCAAATACCCCTCTATCTGCGTCAGCGGTATGATTGAACAATTTAAATTGTAGAAAATTGTATCGCTTTGCAATTTTAAGTCAGGAAGTGCGAAAATGATTGTTGTTGGCATATCCTGGGGAAAAGGCAATTCATTCTGACTTTATATGTATTCACAAAAAAAAAAGAAATATTTAATATATATATCTATTACACCAGACTTCCTTTTTAAAGTCTAATTAGAATATTACAACTTGAATACACTTTGGTTAAAGGTGATATAATTTGAATAAACAAATTGTGACAATTGAATAATCAAATTGTGGCGATTGTGAACCATACAAATTTGGTCAAATGAGTATGCAATTAATTCACGAAGTATCTGATTGTAGTTTACATTCAGAGTAAATAAATAAAAAATAAAGAAGACGATGGGTGACCACATAGAATGTGTTCTAAATGTGAGAAAGTGTATGAATGTGAGAAAGTGTCGTTGTAGGGGAAAAAAAGCGCAACGGGAAGAAGCTTTAAATTACCTTTTGTGGAACCTTTTCGAAAACTGTTAGGTCTTTCATCGCGTCCTTTTTATTTTCCCTGCCTCAGAATATAATTATATTTCCAAGGTGAAAAAAGTAATTGCGAGATGAAAAAACCTTGTAGAATTTGAAATGAGTTTGACTGTTTACTTTCAAATTCTGGTATTGAACGAAATATTTCTTCGTATTATGCGTACACTATTCAGTTCGGAACTACTCTAAATATTTAACAGCTGAAAAGGAGAAAGACATGAACAACATTCATTAGATTTCGCATGTAATTAGTTTCATAACGAAAACCAGGTACATAAACCAATTCGAATATTCTCATTCAGAAAAATAGCGATTTTTTTTTCTTCTGGCATTTGGCAGCATAAAGTACATCTTGTATCATTCATAACTCTTAGCGTTCTTCTTTCTATTGTTCAACAGTCTGAATGTGATTTATAAAATATAATCAGATTATGAAGAACTTTGGTCCGGAAAAGTAAAGAAATAAAAAGACGATGTAATAATTCAAATAATTCATTTTGACATAACTCGTCTCACTTGCACTTTTCTTAGAAGTAACAATACATAGCGAAATTTACTATCAATAATTTTATTCTGCGTATTTTCTTTCTTCATTACAAATTGTTGATGCAGTTTCAAATGAAACAAAATAGAATGACTAACATAATGACTAACATAATGAAAGATAATAATCTCGCAACACGTAGTAAGATTTACCTGCTCGCACATACACACGAACAAATTGTTAACCTGTTCAACGTGATGTCTGACAAAATAAATGAACTATTCAATGATTATATTATTTTCTATATTACCTTCTTAGTTTTATTCGTAATTCGACAATTAAAACAATTAATTCTGTCTTTTATAATTCTTACTGGTGTTTAAATGTTTCTTCAAAGCATAGTGCACAACAATTTAATAATTGTATTTAAATAGATGCTTAAAAATGCCGTTATGCAAACAACCCTGAAGTGTACAAGACACCAAGCGTTTTGAAGACGAAGGATATTTAGTTATTGAGATTTTTAAAAAATTGGGATGTTAATCAGTTGCACTGACGTAATTATTTTTCCTACCACCAACAACGGAAAACTGTCAAGCACCGGATTCATATTTTCCATTTTACAACTACTCAGTCATTAAATATTCTACTTCTTGATATTTCATAATAATAATAATAATAATAATAATAATAATAATAATAATAATAATAATAATCCATCGATTTTAAAAAAATTCTAAGTTCTAACTTCGCGAAAGAACATAATTAAATTTTGTCTATAAGTGGAAAGCAGTACAGAAATGAACAATAATAATAATAATAATAATAATAATAATAATAATAATAATAATAATAATAATAATAAATGCATTCTCTTTAAATTAAAAATTGTTGCTCCGAAACAGCTACAGATCACTCGTGTTATTGTAATATTTCTGATATTGGGTAAATATGACATCAAAACACTTTCTCCTTTATTTCGTTGCCAAATAAGGAATGACGTTCGACAGAATCATAACCTGGGTAATGAATTATTTTATTTTTTTAAGTTCAACAAAAGCAGGTGTTCATATTCCTTTTAGTGCAGATTGTTAGCATAATAATAATTGTACCTTACACTAGAAAAGACTGTTTCCATCTTGTTACAATGGATCTAGGTACTGATTCGCTAAGATTTTCAAAATTAGCTTCCAGTTTTTAAACATTTGCTTGTATTTAGACTAATTTATGTCTAATGGCACGGGAACATATTGTTCCATATTTCCTTGGCTGTATCAATCATTTTCTCAGTTTAAAGTACCAAATTACAAAAGAAAATTTAACATTAGCATTTTTTAAAAAAAAAAAAAAACAGTAAGAATTCGCAAAAAGAAATGGTTAACGTTTTTGTTTTATTTTCCTAAAGACTGAATCATATTTTCACACAGATAAACCAAATATGGAGGAATTAAGGATGACGAAAGGGAAGAAGATGAGAAAGCCCAGAACGATATATTCTAGTCTCCAGCTCCAGCAACTTAACAGACGGTTCCAGCGGACCCAATACCTCGCCCTTCCTGAGCGGGCAGAACTTGCCGCATCCCTCGGGCTGACACAGACACAGGTCAGTATACATTCCGAAATCCACCCCGAAATATGGTGATTATAGCGGATGCAGTGTTTAGCATTTCATGGTTGCCGGTGCTTCCCCAATGTGTGTGTGTGTGTGTGTGTGTGTGTGTGTGTGTGTGTGTGTGTGTGTGTGTGTGTGAGAGAGAGAGAGAGAGAGAGAGAGAGAGAGAGAGAGAGAGAGAGAGAGAGAGAGAGAGAGAGTTTAAAGAAACTTTCATCCGGATGTTGTTGGAATTTTTAGTTTTTGTCCACAGATAGGGCACACTTCTATTACGAATGAAACTGCTGTTTTTTCATGCCTCTGTGAAAAGTAAGATCCTGAAAAGTGTTAGCTGTCATAGCTTTCTGTTTGAAAATATTTTATGATTATATTTGAGAATCATATTTACTTACCTACAAACACACTTGTTTATATATTGTAATTGAAGTTCCTTGACATCTTATTGACGCACCTTGAGCGTTTTATTTTCAAGGTATTATTGCACGACATTACAACCTTTGAATCATAAATAGAAACAAGTGAAATACTTAACTCCTGCGGAATTGGCTGTGAGATGGCCATTTTCAAAGCTGAACCTTTCACCGTATATATCCATTATACTTGCAGTTAATCCTTTAAACTCTAGCTTTCGTTCTTTAAGCATATCATTATTGTAAACGACGCAAAAAAACTTGTCTGCAGATTCGTTGAAGTTGAATTATTTTATTCCAAGTAACTAAATGCAGCCCCAAAACATAGCACCATCTCAAATTTTCAAAGAAATTATAGAAACCTATTATGACCAGAACAAAGGTGTTATTCGCCATCAAGTTTGTCATGTATCCATGGAAATAATGTAATGAAATAGTATCCAGTAAGACCGCAACAAATACACGTTTGAATCTTGGCCAAATCTCTTTCCGAAATAGAAACCTGTATCCGAATCTTGATAAAATCTCTTTTCTGATCAGTTTATAAAGAACCAGAAAATAAAAGTCTTCCGCTTTGACCCTGGATGCTAGCAAGCCACAACTCCGCGTTTATTAGGTGTCATGGTTTTATATACCCTTCAAAAATTGACCAATTTATATCGACAAAATCATTTTCTGTTTCTAGGAGATATTTACCATTTTTGATTAGACTAAAGTATTAGTTTTGTCAACAACAAAATTTACCTTGATTATATGCAATTTTCTTCAACGCTCCGGCTTAAAATTTCATAATAAGCCTTGATTAGGTGTTTTAGCTTTTTATAGTTAATTTATGTGACAAGACTAAGCTTTTAGCGGGTACGAACGAGACAACGGATAGAAACTGGGCCAGTAACAAAGGCATTGCAAGGAACAGCGATTGATTTTTGCGGAAAATTGTATGGTTTAGCAGTAATGCCTCACAATTGGGGAAATTGGTCGCTATTTTCCTCAATTTTATCGATCTGCAAATAAAATAAAAACAGTATGCATTTGATTCTGATTTTGATCGCATGTATTATTGTAGGCGTCTTTAAAATTATGCCTAATTATTATTGCACTGAGAGGAATATTATTTTGAACTTAAATAACAGGCAAAATTGGTCTCAAATCGGTGTGTGTTAGATGTATCTTGGAGCGTAGTAACAGTAGCAATTTTACAGCAAATTATATTTTTAAAACACTGTGTGAGAAAATGAAAATACAAACATCTAGTTAACCGTACCCGAGTATTCGACTATGTTAACCAGTCTCGTCAATAGATTATACTACAATAACCAGTCTTGTCAATAGATTACGATAAGCATTCTTGCAAACGTATTTCTTCAAGCCATCAAGATGGTACATCTGTGTTGCCCCCATTACCTTCTATCATTTCCGATTTTCCTTTTAATAAAAAGGTGAAACATCTCATTTTGAATGGCTATACAGTAGTATTCCAATCAATCAATCAATCGCCCAACCGATCAATCATTACCGATAAGTCAATACTGCATTGTAAATTTTCATAAAGAATTATTTGGATTTAAGTTTGTAAAATATAAACTTAACATTTTTGTGTCAGTCAAACAGGACTTTACCATTGTATACATGTATTCGTAAGTATAGAGAAAGAAAGCCATAATACTATTGGCTTGACAAACCATTAATTAATTTTTTTAAAACCTAAGTCACGCTTACCACCCCATAAGAAATTTCTTTGAAATGTGCCCAGTGACCCTTGTGTATGTTGAGTACAAAAATTGGCGATAATATCTCCCCCAATACCGAGATGTCAATCCCGTGATGACTGTAGTCCGCTTAGACCAGCCCAATACTCTGGATCTGAGTCAGGGTCGGTCGCCAGAAAACGTATCCATTTCACTCTGGCATTTCCGGTTCGCAGCTTCTCGAGGGACATTAGTCGTGGCCTACGTAGGGGTGTGGTGTTGGTCACATTAATTTCAATCATGGCAAGCGAGTTGGGATAAGGAAAGTCTTGGGTTTCATTGCAGACTTAAATGTGTGGGAATAAATATGTTGAACTGACTTCAGTCTACGGTATTATACATAATTTTGAAAACAGATTCATGTATTGAATATAGTATAACATAGTTGAATAAAGCGTTGCGTATTGCATACATTTTCCTACTCTTTTCTTGTCATCACTGGCCAATCAAAATCTTGAAACGGGTTTCATGTCCAACATTAGGCAATATAACATCAATTATTTATAAGGAATATCTTTTCTCAAAGTATCACATTTTTCCATTTCGAAGGTCAGTAAGATAAAAACACAAGTATTGAACTTGCTACAGTTCAAACCATCCTGAATTTCATATAGGACAGATGTCTACTCTCGATAACCGTGTTTAAAAAAAACCAACAAAATGCTAAAGCATGTCATCTTCTGACCTTGCATCAACAATCATTTAAACTACGAGGTGGAAAAACAAACATTTCTTTATGTGCAGACAAAGGCGTGCATTGGCGTCAGAACTATAAGCGTAAAGGATGAATGTACTCTCCTTGCAGGTATATAAAATTGAATTTAGTTGCATTCTGTCATTCGTCTCGTGTTTAAAACTGAAACGTTTTTAAAGTGACTTTTGATGGCAGGAGTCTCGGTGGCTCGCGGTTAGTGTCCAGACTAGAATCATTCCGTCAGAGTGGCGTGTTCTCGGGCAAGGTGTGCTATTCCCATTGCCTTGGCACTAGATATCTGTTATACCGTAAAATACCAGACAGCAAATAACTAACACGACGACAGATCCATCAAGAGTTCTCCACTCTAACCACTGAACCACTGACTCCTACCTGCACTGATAACCTATTACGACATGTAAGACAACACATCGAGCTTAATCTACATTCTCGAGTCGTACTGTCTGTATCTTCCTTTCTTGAGGGGTGGGGTGTATGTATTTTCCCTTAGAAACGTTTGTATTTTCCCTTTGGGAAAATTTGTCGACCATCTTATCGGGTTTGGAAAATTCAGTCTGAAACATTTTTACTGCGTTCACCTAATGAAATTGTGTGATGGACACAGACATCAGTTTGCAAGTTTCGGAATGTGGTGTCATGTAGACTGTTGGCGTTCCGAAGGTTGACTTTTGAGCGAGTAACTAATGGGATTTCACTTTATTGTTGCACCTGGAACCTATACACTATTCACATGAAAAACGTATACGACTTCTAAGGGCTCTGTCATCCATGACGTAACAAATTTGGCCTTTGAAACTGTTGAAAACCCAAGTTGAAAGATATGTTGTAAAACCTGACCCCAGTTTGGATCATCTTCATGTAGAAAAGTGTCCTTGATGTATTATCCAATGACGAGCATGGGATAGTAAGCGTTATATTGTCTTCATTTGGTGTAAAGGTGTTAATTAAAATTATCACTTGCGCAAAGAAATACAGTTCAGCCTGACCCACGCCAAATTATGTAGCACTGTAATTATTGCTGAAACCTTGAGCTAATGATCACGTTTGTCTGTTTTTGTTAAATGTTAAAATAGTAAAATAATATCATCTATGCATGATTATTCTCAATAAATCTATCAAAAGAATTCACATCTAGAAGAGAAAGTTGTTGTTGGTTGTTATGGGTTAACGCCATCTTCTTCAGCACTTGGGAGGCTATATACATAGCGGCCAGTATATTCGTTGGAGGAAGAACCTGGAAAACCCAGGGAAGAACCATCCACTACGGAAAGCTACTGGCAAGCTGTCTCATGTACCCACCTTGAATGTAAAAGGAATCTGTCAAAGGAATGTATATATGGAAGACAAAGTAACATAAATCATGGGAGACAGAAGGTCCAGTCTCATACATATATTGTCAAACCTGTTTGAAGCAGCAGCCATCTATTGGAACTAAAAGAGTGTCCTCCTGAGACAACTTGTTCGCTAGTGTAGTTTTATTTATAAAATAATGTATTATTAGGGACTTTAGGAAGCAATTGTTTAATGCAGGTGCTTAAGGAAAGTTCGACTGTAGTTTTGCAGTGTCCATTTGCTCACTTCAAAGACAAAAAGAACACAGTATTATATTGGATTATACCTCGTTTCCAACTGAGAACTCTGAATTTCATGTCTCATGCTTATTTATGGACATTTTCGCTCGAGCCCAATGCAAATAAACATTAGTTGTTTATGTTGCCTCTTTGGTTCGCACCGATATGATATTGGTCATGGAACTAACCTGTATTGTAATGTCCTCATTACTCTCCAGGCACTATGAATTCTTATAAATTGATCTAATTGCCCCCGTAAAGGGAAGGTTCTTCCACCCTGCCGTACAAGAGACAGGCTGGGCACATAAAACCCATGTTAGGACGCCCCTTGAATTCTTTGAGGACTCGTAAGTCGCAAACCTTTGCATCTTCGAATATGGCTAACTCACTTAAGGGGAGCACTTTGAGCACCATGTCAAAGGAACATAAAACATGTTTATAGACAGGTAAAACAATAAAATTAGAAGAATAATAGAACGATGGCTCCCCTATTGCCCTGCACTGCATGACATAGAACGGTTCACTGATCTTTACCCGAGTTTTGTACGGCCTGTAAACACCTGCTTGCTTTGCTAACGTTTCCGGTTGCTAAGGTTCAGACTCTAGAGCTTCCGTGCAACGCACTTCTGCCTCAGTGAGCATGGTAACTGAACCCGACGAGTAGTAACTCGAGAGGGTTGGGATATTTTAAAGTTGTAGTCAAGTCTGAATCACACCTCTATTTGCGAGCTTAGATGCATGACCTTTGCAAAGTAAAATGCATGTCTTACGTACTATCGTAAAAACCCTATGTGCTTTATTTAAATTGTATTTATGGATGACATTTTAACATTTAATGGCACCGAATTCTAGATTCATCAAAGAGAGCAACTTTGATTTATTATATTATCACGTTATCAATTTTAAGGCAAGAAATTACACTTTAAGAAGCATTATATCAATGATAATGAATAACAATATATCAATGATAACATAAAACAATATATCAATGATAAGAAATATTCAAAGTCCAACAAAAGTACCTATACTTACTCCACGTTTAAGTTTATTTTGAACTTACTGCACATTGAAATTCGCCCCAGGGCATCGAGCTGGTTTGGGCGACGATTTGTCCGCATAATTTGTTGCGAATGTTGTTTAAACATGTCCTTGGCATGAATGACTTGAGAACTATAGCGGTGAGATTGCTCAGTAGATAACGACAACGTCTCTACATAAAGGAAACATTAACAAAAGACTTTTCACAGAGAAAGAAAGTGTTTGCTAAAATTGCATCATTAAGCACAATCCTGAATCCATTTAAAACATAAGACATACATTTAAGGATCTGTTATTAAAAGTGAAAATAACAGTCTGTAGGATAGCCTGTTGCTCCCTGTCTCTGTCTGTCTGTCTGTCATTGTATATATGCTTATATAGGACAATTTCCGACTTTCAGCAGCTCCAGTTTAATACATGTATGATCATGAAACGTGCGTTTAGACATATATTTATTTTTTCAAAATAAAATAAACCCCAGAAAATAAATCAAAGATACCATCTCGAACCTTCCTAACTGACAGAAGTGCTCATATATGTTAAACCCAACCGAAAACGGGCTAAAAATTCTGTCTTTTTCGATCAGTAAATATCATCTCCTAGGTGTGGATGACTATAGCATTATGCATGATAGGCGATAAAAATTGAATAGAGAGCATACATTTGGTTTCATCACCCCATTGGAATTCATTATGAGAGTCGAAAAACGGTTACAGTTTATAGCTTGGTCTCTCCAGTACTAAAGGAGGTATGTATTTCTCTGATAAGATCTTAGACCGTGTACCATGTAAATATGTGTTTTAAACTCAATAGAAAAGTTAGTCCGAATCACACACACCATCTAGAAATCACAGTGCGGATGAGGTACATCAAAGAGCCACTACCTATGCAGGCTGGGCTGTTATTTTTCGTAAAGGCGGCCTTCCCATCCTGGCAGATTTTACTGCGATTAATAGGCAATAGTCGACTGATCACAACCTTCAATCAATCTCCTTTTCACGTGACATATTGCAATATTCGATCACATTTAGCTAGTTTTTTCAAACCATCTCAGCCTGTAAACCGCTTGCGTTGAAACCGTCTAGCACAATGTGGGCCCGTCCAACATTTCAAGGCAACATATTTCGTAGCTGGTTGAAAAAGGCGCCACTGTGGCTGGCAAAATTTCGCGTGCCTATTGTAAGCATTGCAACAAAACCTTTTTCTCTTTTTTTGCCTTCAGAATTAATGAAAAATCGCGCGAACTGCCGCGACAATTATATTCAGAAAAACATATGGGAGGGGCGAATTGACTAATGATCGACTGCATGATCTGTTCTGAAGGGCCTAACTTTCGCCCCGCGTCACACTGGCTAGTAGTTTGCCAGCTGGACACCAGGGGATTCTTGACCGATGGTTAGGTACAAAACTGCCATTGCTTCCTCGTCATCAAAATCAATGGTTTCGGGTTGTCAGTGTAGCCAAATTCAATTCGCATTAAAGTCGCCGTTTTAAATCTGAGGAATAAATTTTGCTTACGACGAGTTGAACACTTTGACCATAATTTATCGATATGATGGGTGATTTATTGGATCGGTTTACATCCCCAATTGGATGACGGCGGTAGACCCGTGCTCTCCATACAGTTAGCTGATACTTGTATGCTGGAATATATAAATAGTGTATTCATATTATATAATTGCTCAGATTAAAAGGTTGATTGCTGGGTAAATATTAGTATTATTGTTAGACTGAACGAGGATTTGAACAAAATTACAGGTTTCCTCTAGAATCATGTCCTCACCCAATCATTCCACTATACACGTAACTGTAATTTCCAACGTTAAGTAAGGCAATCTGCAATTTACAACAATATGGCCAGGTGTGTAAATTGTCGGTTTATCTGACAGATATTTGATATCAATAAATATATAGCACGCCAAATTATTTCGATAACGATAGTCTTGAAGGGCACTGCTGAGGTGTGTAAGAGTTTTTTGTTGGGTTTTTTTTTTTTTTTCTTCCAAAATAAGGCATGCCTTCCATACTTAAAAGTTGTAAAGCAATAGTCTTGTTAATCAAAAGATAACATACTTTTACGAGTTATTATATCATGGAATTAGATTTTTAAGACAAAAGGTGGTCATGCACATCCATGTTCGTATACTTCATAATAACTGGTTAGCCTTCGTTCCGTTAGAATTTAGCATTTAGGTGTTGATGTAAATTTTACAAGAATTATGTTTGCCAAGAATATGTACGAATTACCAATGTTCCAATAAACTAATAGACAAATACATTTTTACTACAACAACTACTACTACTGTTATTATTATTATTATTATTATTATTATTATTATTATTATTTAAAATCAAGTCGTAATACAAGCTTCGTCAATGTGTAAAAGTACTTTGTGATGCAATAAAACGTACACAATTTGCACGGTACATTCAGATTTTAACTTAAGGCAAATATACCGTGTATCTAGTCTTGAAATGTAGAAGAGGTATGTGGCATAAACGCTGAGAAGTTTCACATTTTTCGTATCTGTCTAAATGATAACGCATGGTACCCAATCACGAAACGTTAGGGAGTTTCTCTCTTTTATGTGAAACCAAAGTGCTAATTAAATTACGATAAAACAAATGTCTTGTCAATATTTATAGGCAGTGCTGTCGTAAGGCATGAAATAGCATGACAATCAACGGATAAGCAATATCCGTTTAATAGTTTTCGGAGATTTATTGAATTAAACAACATTGAACGCCGCCGTTTAGCGCCCATTGGCCTAGTGATTTCTCTGAGGTTCGCGTATCGATCCTGTGGTGAATAAATTTGTTCACTGCTGTTGATTGGGTAAAATGTTTTACTCAGGAGGAAAACAACCTCGTCTTGATAAGCTGCTTCAAATACATATAGTTGTTAATGAACCACATTATATTAGCAGACCCCTGTGTATTTATTTATTTATTTAGCACTCTTTCAAGCACTCAATCTACCATCCGCCCATCCGTCTATCTATCTAAAAAAAGCCACACAATTAAAACCTATATTTACTCGTCGTTTTCAACAAAACAAATAAGACAGAAAATTATGGGAATATGGCAACAGAAAGACTACTATCACCATCACTGTTATTGCTTCTAATAATAATGTTACTACTACTTGAACAACATCTGCAATAACAACAATAATAACAATATTGTATATTAATATCATTATTATTGCAAAAGAATTCACTGATAAATTAAAGTTAGAAGTGTATCAACCGAACTGATATAAATTATTTTTAAAAATGTCAGAGTGTCATAATTATAATCTGGTGCATTGGTTAGAGACTCTTGTCATCTGTTTCGTTATAAATGTATATCTGGATTGTGTTATAGCTCTACCCCTCATGTACAGGAAAAAACTGACTTGGCTGACTTTCCTTTCTCTAATCAACAGGCACAAAAACCCTAAACTTACAACCTTATTCGGATACATAATACAATAAGCGAATTGACATAGATGTATGCCGCCTTTTCTGGCTAAATCTTTCACAATTTGAAGAAAAAAAAAAAAAAAATGAGTCACCCTTCTTTTATAAGTACACACTGAAGTCAGTGTTTGGCTACTGGGGTTTCACATTTTGGTGTTCCGATATGAAGATTCAAAGTAAATATTTGCTAAAAGCTTTTGAAGATTTTATTTACAATATTTTGCTTCCAAACCTTGTTTGAGTTTTAACAAATTTGAACAGGGAATTCGTATGGACCTCAATTGTAAAAGGGCTACATTGTATGCTCGTATGAATAAAGCATAAAAATGAATAAAAGATAACAGATAACCATTTTCAGAAAAGTCTTATTTCAAAGATATATCACGCCTCTTGCACTGATGCATCTTTTTATATTTGATGTCATTTCTAGTTTGAATCAAATATAAATAAAATCCATTTTTCATGCAAGTGTCGGTACGATCTGAGGTTAACATGGTAAACATGATTTATTTTTATTTTTCTGGTCGATTTGCCGCAATATTCACAATTTACCTACTCTTTAACCTTAAAAATTATTATTTGTATTAAAACTTTATTTACTTATTTATTTATTTTTATAACAGAAGAATGTTATCAGGATAACTATTCCACGAATTTGAAGTATGCGTTACAAGATAAGATTTCTTTCTTTAGACAATTTTGATTGATGTATGGACCTAATTAATATATGTAAGTAATTAGAATATTTTACCAATTAAATAATTCTATACTACATTAATTACATCCTCATATTTGTCTATACTTGCAAGAAAATCATCACACCATTTCTACTACTACATCATCATCATCATCTCTTTTTTCTTCAAAAGAAGAAAATAAAATTTGCGACAAAAATGACATTTATTGTTGCCACACTGAATGTGAAAGAATAACTTTACATTTTTGTCAGTTTGTCTGTTCCAACGAACAGTGGGTTTTGTACCTAATTCATTTCCCATTACAACAGTAATTTGCAGCAGAATAAAAGAAAATATCTAAGGCTTCAAATTGATTGATATTTCTCTCTCAGGCCCATTTGAGAATTAATTGTTGGAGAAAAATTTAATTTAGTAGAGCTGTCACCTTTATCCTTTGCATCTGCAGCAAACACAGATCTATCAGCGTAAGGAAAATCAAGCCTACACGTCCCAGCCCCCTATTTTGCATGTTCACCGCACTAAAAATGACGCTCGGTTAGATGGGAGGGGTTCCTTTAGAATTTTTAAGAGTGTTTCAAGTTTTAATTAACGAAGAGCTTTTGCCACGCGTTTCTTCTCCAAATAAACGCTTCAAGAGCTTTCAACTACTCTATCAACTCACTAATGCTTTTTGCCGTCGAGAACTACGGAACATAATAGACTTTTTAATTAAATTTGATAAGTGAAATTAAATTCATCTTGAGATTTGCTTTTTATTCAGTGAAACACTAAATGGCTTACTCTAGTATAAAAGATACGTATGAGGGATGCACATTGTCTAAGGAAGGTGACTGCACAACCCTAATGACAGCCTAATTTGGATCAATATGTAATCTTTAAACCATATAAAAAATATTCCTTTGGAAAGTTATGAGATATATTAAACACAAATATCTCTTGTATTATTTTAATTTTAAATGGAAGGCAGAGAAGATAATGGCAGGTAATTCTACATTCGCACAAGAAACATTGTATAGAATAGTCTTTGTTTGATTTTATCAAAGTGTTTACAGGGATATGTGTCATCAAATCACTTTCATGCACCTCCGGATTTCTGACTATTTCAGAGATCTGGCTCAGAGTTTTAAATAATGTAGGATATCATTCATTACCTGAAACGATATCTTAGTCAACCTATTCTAATAATTATACGAATGAAGACACCGTTTCTTCTCAAAAGTTGTATTTTCTTCTCCGCGTGTCCCTATTTTTTAAACAATATTTCTTCTTTACTTCAAGCTTAAACAAATCAATGCATCTTAATTTATATTTCCTTGCTTTGTAAATTGAGAAAAAACTCTTCAGACATTCAGTAAGTTCCCTAGAGAAACGACATATCACACAGATTTTGTGTTTTTACTTATATATTCCACGCGTTATCAGTATAGGTTGCAACAGTTTAAAAAGTGTGTTTATTCATTGTTAATAGTGCGGTATCTTAAGATAGTGCGGTGCGAAACTTTCTTGCAAGCAGAATCCCAACGATATGCTGATTAACTTAAAATTTCTTTTAAACATTGTTACCTTTTGCTTATCAGTTTGTAACATTGCATGAATCTTAGTGCTTTCTAATTCACTAAATGGCATTGGAGATACCATCATCTGCTTATGAAAACGAAACAAAGGATTTTACCTATTGCTATACCGTCTGTGGTCTTTTACAATAGTGTGTGATTCCAAATCACGGATGATTACATAGGCATTTGAAAACAGTAACAACATATAAATTTGTCTGGTGTTGAGTAAACAGACATCCAGTCTGTTGCTCTTTTCTTCTCCAATTTTCTCACGGCAAGCTAGTCCGAAGAAAGTGTCAAACTTCACTTTATTCTCCAGACCTTGGGACCCACACCTTCGTACAAGACTAGGGTGAAAATTATCGATCAGAACTTTGTAGTTGTGTTGTGTGGGCCTGCCAGGACAAAACAGCTTTGTCCTTGTGTACAGTCCTACACGATGTTACAAATGAAATACCCATGTCACGTCTATTCATAATATCGCTTCATACTGTTTGTAGTGTGATGACATTTTTGAAGGGGCATCAAGATTTTAATTGGATTAAAATAAATCGAAACTACCTGAATAAAATCTTAAAAATGCAGAGAACACCGATAAAATGCATTTAGTGTTCACATAAAATGTCGCTCCAATGATTGCTATTTTCTACATATATAAGCGGCTTTCACCATATTGTAAGTATTTGTCAATTGTAAGAGGAGAAAAGTCATATAAGATCGAATGATAAAGGAGGAAAAGGGAAATTCAGATGAATACCTTTCCTGTTGACAACAGCACCTCAGTTCAGTTAAAAGATTAATTAATGTATAGCCGATCATGTGTTAATAAAAATGGCCTTAAGCCAACAACAACAACATCAACAACACTTGACGAACATGATGTATTATCCCTATCGACCCTTTCAAATAAAATCTCGACTTTTAAATCCGTTTAATTTAATGTATGCATATCAGCATTGGTTGTAACGTGCTAATGTGTATCCAGAGGAGGAACGTAAAACATAATGTCATAGTATAATCACTGTGAAAAAATATTCATGTAAATCGAGATTGTGGTTGCAATGTTTCATAAGAGGACACCGTTGAAAAGAGTGGGGGACAATATAATTTGTTCGCTGTACACCTAAAGTAGAAAATCACTCAGGCGTGCCGAGGGCATGAACTTGATTTAGAAGGGTCACTTGGCAAGCTGCTTTGATAGCTCTTGATCGTCCTGAAGTTTGTGCCTATGTCAAAACTACACTACATTTAATAAAACCAATGTTTTATGATGTATGGAGGATCCTGGACATTCAGTGTAAAAACAAAATCAGTATTTCTTTTGATTGCAGTTTTTCTGGTATTTAACGTTTGACTGATTAGGAAAATCTTAATACGTTCATTCTCCTAAGTGACTAATGGTTTTCGTTTTGCATGATTTTAAAGGCTCTTTTAAAACATTATTGGCTTTGTCGTGTCAAGGGAATGAAAACTAAGTACCTCCAAAGGGAACAACCAATCCGCGCCCCTTGCTAATGTGGCTCACTATTTATTAATGCATGGCACACATTTATACTGTATATGAGGTTTCCGTATATTCCACATGGTACCTGCGTAATAAAATTTTGTTTTCCTCTATAAAAATATCATTTCCGTTTAACAGCACCTTGTGTCGTCCTTTCATATATTTTTCTTCGGCAGTCTTGGTGAACATATACACAGAATGCGTGAAGTACTACTACTACTACTACTACTACTACTACTACTGTTACAACAACTACTGCTACTACTACTACTACTACTACTACTACTACTACTAATAATAATAATAATAATAATAATAATAATAATAACCCAAACACTAAATCGAAATTACTTATGAATCCTTACCATCAGAATTTCTATCATGGTCTTGGCATGATACTCAATCAATCAACTCTTTCATTACAGGTGAAGATTTGGTTCCAGAACCGCCGTTCTAAGTACAAGAAAATCATGAAACAAACTGGTACCCCAGGTCAGACCCCATCTCCCAACCAGCAGTCCCAGGGTCAGACGTCTGTGACTCCCCAGTCTCAGCAGCAACCGACGCCCCAGGCGACTCCACCAGCCTCACATTCTGCTCAGTCACAAACACCCATCAACAGCAGCCAACAACAGTCCGGTAACAACCATCAATCCAACATGATGCTTCCACCACCCTCGTCCTCCGTCAGCCCTCAGCCTGAGATGAAATGGTCAGATATGAATAGCGTTAACAATGTGGTTTCCAATCCCAATTCCTATATGTCCATGTCCTCGATGTCTCCAATGTCTTCAATGGCACACCACCCGTACGCCTCATGGTATTCTCAGCCTCACATGAATCAACAGTCTCTGCTGACGTAAGGAGTAGTGACACTTAAATTTGGTGAACTTTTTTTTCAGATTTGTTGACCATTTATGTATGTTATTTAATGTTCTCAGCGTTGACGGTGACCGCAATGCACTGCCAAACTGCATTATTTTATGGATGTAAGTGACGCACAGAAGAGGCGGAATTCTTCACAAGAAGAATCAATGTCTTGAACCATGAAAATGCTCAAGATCTGAGTTCATGGCCAAGCATGGGTGCAGTTTGACGGTTGGTTCTTGATGGATTCTGTTCGAGTTAGATATGATTTCATGCAAAACCCATGTAAACCCATTACGGCGGCGTTGCTTGAAATACGCGTAAGACTGCATCGGAAGTCTGTTTACTCAGGGGAACTTTGGATTATACACGCAGACGTCATTTCTTGGAGGAGAGTTTCACTGCTTAATCTTATAAGACCAACGTCGGTAATTTTGCCAAAACGCACCTTTTACCTGAACAAAACTGACAGTGCTTTTCGATAATGCTTTTACTCGTACATGTTACGAACATGTTCCAGAAGTTAGATTTTCGAAGGACGCGAAGGAAGTAAATCGTACCCTTTGTACTGGACAGTTTCAGACAGCAGATCCCTGCGATGAGCAAGCTATTTCGTTTTGGGCTGAGATATCTTCAGTGTATCACCGTGAAATTCGTGCTTGTTTGGGGGCACTATTTTGTGAAATGGACACATAATAATTGCCAAATTTATTCGATTCATTCCCAAGTGTATAAGTAACTGATTTTATTATTATTTTGTACTATTTGTTGTTAACTGGTGATAATACAGCCATTCAATGCCTCACGTTATGTTAATGTTATCTTCGGTCTAACCAATTCAACGTAGTCCCACTTAGCTGGGCTGCACTGTGGACAAAATAAGACAACTGTGAAAGCGTCTGAGCCGAACTTTGGAACCCAGTCAAATGCCCGTGAAGCTTCAACCTTTACCTATCGATGGTGGAATCATAGACTTGTGACATTATGTGTTTTGTTTCATTAGATAATTGCTATGAGTCATACTATGTTAATTAAATTTGATATTCAAAATATGTATTTCTATCTGCAAGTTTTGGTTTCACGGTAATACAATTTGAATTCAGTGTAGATTGTCAACAGGTATTGTTAAGGAACACTGAATTCTATTTTTAATACTTATAATTTCTTTCTTGTATAATTCATGTATATTTCGCATGTCTGATCATAGAATTCTATCACTTGGTCTCATTATTTATTTTAATTTTAATAAATGTTGTCATTACTTTAAATTAGCATCAACTGATATTAAAGAATTTAACATTTTCATTCGACTTAATTAATCATGTTCTTTTTAGCTTTGAACAAATAAAGGTCGTTTAGATTCTAATCTTTAATTTTGCAGTAAAACTGCATTTGTATATCTAGATATCAGAAAAATAAATGCAAATCTATGAAAACTTTTTATATTTTAATTCACTACAACACACACACACACACACACACACACACACACACACACACACACACACACACACACACACACACATTTCACTAATACACTGCTAGTGCCGATCCTAATGGTTGTAATTACTTTTTTCCTCTTGTAATCTTCTTTTCGAAATTCAGAATTAAGATTTTCACGTACAGTATTACTTTCTCTTTAGTAAATTCTGTTTAAATCTGCCTTTTCTCTAAAACTTTGCAATAACTATTGCTAAAAGAAAGAGAGATTAACAATTAACTTTGTCCTGAGACGCACATTTTGTTGTTAAAAAACCCTTTGTCGCTCACTAGAGCTGAAAACTGCACGAGTCCACTAGTTATTAAAAATATAGTTTACAGTTTATATGTTATATAAATCATCATATACATCAAAAAGGAAAACCTAAGAATGTCTCAGTTCCTTTTCATTTGTCTGGAATTGGATGACAGACTACTTTATTCTTTCACTCGCTTTTATTTTAAATTTATCAGAATGTTCATTTTTTAAACATTTAGTGTTACAAAGCCTATCTGGTCCTAGTGGAAGCGTTTGTATCTTCAGTGTCGTGACGCTCCTTAAATTTATATATTTATTTATTTTTGTAAATTGTTTCTATTTCTTAGGTGTTAACATTATCAACAAACACAATAACAATATAATAAAAACTGATTTTGGAATAAGAATAACACATTTAAAGAACCGAGATTTTAATTTCTGGGGGATTGGGTTGGACTGGGAAATTTTGCAAAATAATTTCGGACCCTAGTTAGCTTGAAAACTGTGATCCAGCTAAAATAATAATCCTATCCATTCTATTAGTGTGAAAAATGATTATATGAAATTGAGGCAAAAGAAAAACAAAATCCTGATTTTCAAGAAAATCCTAGACCTCCCACAGAAAAGTAAATAGCCGGTCCCTAAATGTCATCTATATCCGTTTTTGCTTGAAGAGGTTACTGTTTCGAAGAAACGTCCTATCGATGCCTGTGAGGTACAATGGAACTTCATGCATAAAATATGTACAAAAATGTAAAGAACAACATGTATAATACTTGACCAACGGTAGCTACATTTTACAAGCCGTAGCATACTGTTCATGACGATCTACGTAGAGACCCCGCTCTATGGACCAAACACTGTTTACAAAAGAATGCCTTAGTTTCCAGCAGTTTAAATATTACCTTTTCTTCATAATAGTCCTCATCACCAGAATTTAACAGAGCAGAAATTATATTTGGAAACAAAGAGTGTAAGGGGAGGTTGAATATACAAATATGTAAATAACTGACTTTGTGTTGTTTGTGTTGATGTGGCTAGTGGACAGGCAGACCGGAAAGTACTGATGTCCAGAGAATGGAAACAAATATAGTATCAATGATAAGTTACGAGGTGGGGCAAGAGGGAGGGGGCGAGAGTAATATTAGAACTTATTATAATAAAAGTTCATGCAAATTTCACACATAATTATTTTAATATGTGATATCCACTGCTCGAATTCCGTTGGCTAATTTGTACGTGCTTGAGCGCGCGTGTGTGTCTGTGTGTGTGAAACATCAATTATTTTTATATAAATGTAATAAAATATGTCAGTTTCATTAAACTACGACTCATCTAAGGGCATTCAGAATTATGGGACTTTTTTCTATCCCAGTAATATATAACCGGTAGATGGTTGTTATCATGTTTCGACGTCGTCTTTGTGATTTCTTTTTAAACTGAAAGCTTCGTCGACAATTTCATGAAACTATTTCATGAAATTTAAATTACGTTCAAGATGCATTTTAAAAAAAAAAATGACCATGTGTATATGAATATTAAGGTTCTACAGATTAATTCCTCTTATTATCACGTCATGACGTCACGGACGTCTTATTTTCATAAGGGGTAACAGATGGTTTCCTCAGTATTTGGAAAACCACAGGTATTCATATAATGAAATCACTTGAATATATACACCTCGGTGAGTGTACTATGAAAATAGGCATAGTTCGAAAAAGAATCTGAAAAGATCAAGTTTCTCAAAGAGCGTCACACACAAATTCATTGATGTATTGGAGCATAGCGACTTAGCTGTTGAAAGCAGTGATTAGGAAATATGTCCTGATCAAAACGATGAAAATTTGGAAAGCAAAAATGCTTGGTTGTTTAATCTTTTCCTTTTTTTATTTTTGTTTTTTATGTGCATTGATCACATACTTTTTAATTTATGTAAATTACAAATTAATTATTTGAATATAATACAAATCCCAAATTCAGCTTTCTTGTAACGGCTAACAAATTATCTGTAAGTTATTATACTTTAATAACCGCTAACTATTTACTATTTAGATAAAGATACATACATACATACATACATACATACATACATACATACATACATACATATATACATACATACATACATACATACATACATACACACAAACATACATACATACATACATACATACATACATACATCAACACACACAAACACCCACATACATACATGCATACATACACACATACATACATACATACATACATCAACACACACACACAAACACACACGCATGCATACATACATATATACATACATAAATACATACATACATACATGCATGCATGCATGCATGCATGCATGCATACATACATACATACATACATACATACATCAGCACACACACAAACACACACACACATACATACATACATACATACATACACATACATGCATGCATGCATGCATGCATGCATGCATACATACATACATACATACATACATACATACATACATACATACATACATACATACATACATGCATGCATGCATGCATGCATGCATACATACATACATACATACATACATACATCAGCACACACACACACAAACACACACACATACATACATACATACATACACACACATACATGCATGCATACATACATACATACATACATACATACATACATACATAAATACATACATCCATGCATGCATGCATACATACATACATACATACATACATGCATGCATGCATGCATACATACATACATACATACATACATACATACACACAAACATACATACATACATACATACATACATACATACATACATACATCATCACACACAAACACCCACACACATACATGCATACATACACACATACATACATACATACATCAACACACACACACAAACACACACGCATACATACATACATATATACATACATAAATACATACATACATACATGCATGCATGCATGCATGCATGCATGCATGCATACATACATACATACATACATACATACATACATACATACATACATCAGCACACACACACACAAACACACACACATACATACATACATACATACATACATACATACATACATACATACATACATACATACATACATACATACATACACACACATACATGCATGCATACATACATACATACATACATACATACATACATACATACATACATCCATGCATGCATGCATGCATGCATGCATACATACATACATACATACATACATACATACATACATACATGCAAAGAGCAATATTTGGAGTATTTTAAAAATAGATAAAATTATTAAACAAAAAGGCAAAGAACAAATGACCCTGCATGTACAAAGCTAAAGACTAATTTAAAATCGAATTTTTGCACATCACAAATAAGGGTTAAGCAGTTTTCAGGGAAATGAAAGAAGAATTCTTCACAAACTTTAACAAGAAAACAGCAATCCAAATATCAAGAGAAAATGTGTATTTATTTATAAGTCTGGATGAAAATCTGGGCAAAGCTGGTTGTACCGAAGAATGCCATACAAAAGAATAAAGATGTGGATTTCAATTATTTCAAGCATAAAGCTATACTACAAACATTTTAATTTCATATTATATTTAATGATGTAAAAATCGACTTCAGCAGCATCAACGATTTCAAGACGTTTGAAAGAGTGCAATATAAATGAAGAATATAT
>JAECUM010040537.1:0-14355 GCA_016617855.1 Megalonaias nervosa
CACAAAATCCTGACCCCCCCCCCGCAAAAAATCCTGCGGGTGCCCATGCAAGTATACATGATTCTACATGTCAAAGTGAAACTTTAAAAACACTGGTGATGTCAACTGACCGTCTTGTTACGTGGACTCAGATGTAATGTATGTGTTTGAGCGATAGCGTCCATTTTGGACTGTGTTTGGAAATAACTTATAGAACCTTGATGCTTATATTAGTACCCTTCAGCCTTGATCGACTCGTCGAGGCTACGTCATCATATCTAGTATGACCTAGTTAGTGATTGTACTTTTGAAGGAGTTTAAAAAATTGCACAGAAAAAGAAAATGCCGAGGTACTTAAAATTGTAGTAAATGGCCAAGTAAATGAATTTAGAATAAGTAAACTTGTACAATTCAATATGAAATGTTTTCTATCGATATTTAAATCCATTATCAATTAAGTTAAATAAAATGTGTGTAAGGATATAAATGTATGTTTCCCCTTTACTTCCGTATAGATGTTACTGCTCTCTCTCTCTCTCTCTCTCTCTCTCTCTCTCTCTCTCTCTCTCTCTCCACTCATGAAATCCAGTGTACAGATTTTAAGTTCCGTTTCCTAAGTCACTGCAAATTGTTAGATTCAATCGAGCTCATAATCAAGCAACATTTCATGAGCCCATAAAACAATATAGACCTGGATGAAAGTATAATGTATTGTGCAAATAGTAGACGCTGAAATCAGACTCCATTGATCAATAGGAATATTTAGATAACCGTGTAGTCAAATAATACAGGTATTTAAATTAAACGTTTGTTCTAGAAGAAGAGTTCAAAAGTTTATAAACCAGGTTGTCGTCATTTAAACATCGAACTATAATACGTTGGATGCCATGGGGATCCATGCATGCTGGAACTAATTCTGAATGTCTTCAAAGAATCATCACGTCCATACATAAAGTACTTTGTTTATAAAGTGACGTTAAATTATCATTTCTATGCATAAATTGATTTACAATAATAAACTCAACACAGTGATAATGTAATTAAAAGTACAGTTGATTGTCTCCTTTTCTACCTACCAAAGTAGGAACGAATTATGTAGGATATCTTCAACATTGTTTGAAGAACGATTTTATTCTTAGCTGATTTAAGAGCATATTGCTTTATGTTTGATTATTAAACCGTACAACATCAATGCAAGAAAAATATCTTCATCAAATTTGTTTCCTTTTTATCCTTGCTCCTTGTCCACGAATATGCTGGACAAACAATACAGGGGGCTCCAAGTGGCCCAGGGGTCTAAAGCGCTCTCCGTTACGGATCACTGCCATCTCACCTCTGTCTGCGTGGGTTCGAGTCTCGGATTCGGCGAATGTGGATATGTGAGAAAGCTTGCCAGTAGCTTCTCGTGGGTCGGTGGTTCTTTCCGGGTATTTCCCGGTTTCTTCCTCCACCATTAATACTGGCCACCATGTATAGCCTATCGTGTGCTGAAAAATGGCGTTAAGCCCTACAACAACAACAACAACAACAACAAACAATACAGAGACGACTTATGAGGTGCAAAATAATATCCATCGTCACTGGGTGGGCTCGAACCACTAACCTATTGGCTAACTGCCGAACGCGCTTTGTTTCTTGGCTTATTTAAAAGTCTTCAATAGTATTTGTAGGTTAAAAATGAACAGTCAATATATACATAATATTTTGTGTCGTAATATTACAAAATGTTAATTTGAAAAGGTTATAAACAATTTCTCCTCATCTATTCTTATCAACGGATTATTTTGTACAAATTAATTTCAACACAAAGCCTGATATTTGTTTTTGTAATCTTGATATGCATATAATGTGTCTTTTCTAATCAGATATTGAATTAGTCCATCTATATCTAATTTTCTCAAATAATGTCATGCTATTTCGTCTTTTGTAAATACACAATCGAGGAATGCCCAGAATGTAGTTCGAAAAATAATTATTGACTGATGTTGATTCTTTATTATATCATATCATGATCATTTGTTCATAAGAATTGCTATTAAGAACGGTCAGCCAATCGGTAGTGGAGTACATGACGACATAAACATAAAGAGATTTCTGGAATTTACAAATTTTACTGGACCTTGGAATAAACCATGTAAATGAAAGATATTCAACAAAAGTCTTCTTGTTGCTTTCGGTAGTCTGAAGGTTTTGAAAAAGTGATATTTATATTTAAAAGTTTTCCATACAAGTTACAGATTAAAAGTATATCGTCCATATGTATATGGTTTTTTTTGTGTAGTAATATTGCAAAGTCTTAAATCTATAACGTTATAGCGAATTATCCTGGTATGTTCGTATCAACGGATTATCTAGTAAAAAGTAGAGTGATACAATCACGAGACCAAGTATTCATGATTCTCCACGACAAAGTGAAACTTTAAAAATCTAGCATACGTCAGCTGACCGTCATGTTATGTGGAATGAGATGTAATAAATGTATAGCTGTGAGAGATAGTATCAGTTTTGTGTAGTGCTTAGAAATAAGTTATAGGACCTTGCTGCTAATATTTGTATATAGCATCGTATCTATTAGCTAGTGATTGTACTTTGGAAGGAAGTAAAAAAATGTGCAGAAAAAGAGAAAGGAGAGGCACGTAAGATTTTAATAAATGTATAAGTAAGTGTCTTTAGAATATGTAAGCTATTATGATATTATATGAACGTTGTTTTCTAAATATATTTTAACGATATTAACTATTAGGTTCAAGGAAATGTTTTGAAGAAAATAAATGCATGTTTGTCCTTTTCTCCAATCGATGTTACTGCTTTCTCTGTCCACTCATCAAATCTAGAGTACGGATATTAGGATCCCCATTCAACGTCATTGCAAATTGTTAGATTTAAACAAACTCATAACCAATCAACTTTTCATGAGCCCATAAAACAATATAAAACTTGATAGAAATATAATATATTGTGCAAATAGTTGACGCTGAAACGAGAATCCACTGACGAATAGAAATGTTTGGAAAACCGTGTAGTCAAATAATACAGATATTTAAATAAAGCGTTTGTTCTGGAAGAAGAGTTCAAAGGTTTATAAAGAAGGTTGTCGTCATTTAAACATCAAACTGTACTGCATTGGATGTCATGGGGATCCATGCATGCTGGAACTAATTTTGATTTTCTTCGAAGAATCATCACTTTCATAGTTAAAGAACTTTGTTTATGAAATTGATGGTCAATTATCGGAGTTCATTTCAAACAATAAATCCGATTTGCAATAATACTCTGAACACGCTGATAATGTAAATATAAGTACAGTTGACTGTCTCTTTTTCTACCTACCAAAGTGGAAAAGAATTATGTTAAATACCTTCAACATTGTAAGAAAATGAATTCAATTATGAGCTTATTTAGGAAAAGAATGATTTCTTTTGTTTATTCAACTGTAATACATTAGTAGAAGAAAACCATTTTTATTAAGATCTCTTTCCTTTTTATCCTTGTTCGCTGTCCACGAATATGCTGGACAAACAAAACAGAGACAACTTATGAGCTGCAAATTAATACCTATCGTTTCTGGGTGGACTGGAACCGCCAGCCTTTCGGTTAACAGCCGAACCGATTGCGATTAATGCAAGAAAATTATATTAAGCAAATTTGTTCCCATATTAAACTTCCTCTTTGTTCACAATGATGCTGGAAAGAGAATAAAAGACACAAATTATGAGGAGCAAAATACTCATCGTCCTTGGGTTGGCGCTAACCACCAACCTTTCGATTATCAGTTGAACGCGACAACCGATTGCGTCACAGAGACCTAAAAACCGTCATCGCTTGGTCAATAATTGTTCGGCCCGATGTTCGAAATGATCGCTTTCGTCAGTAATGGCTAATGTCTAGACCTCGTGGTATATTTCCCAATCTACCTGAAATGATTCGCTTTTATGCATATGCATTGTGTACTGGCCTGAGTGTACATTTGACGGCTGAAAATGCGTACTAATCATATTGGAATTTATTGGTTGGTGATATTCAGTGTGCGAAAACTTATATAGATCTATATTCTCACTGTACAGATTCCGTCTTTCTGCTTATGGGTAGTCTGAAGTTAATGTGAAATAGTCCAAACAGCTGCAGGCGGAATCTATATATATATATATATATATATATATATATACTATATATATATATATATCTCTCTATATATATATATATATATATATATATATATATATATATATATATATATATATATATATATATATATATAGAACAGGAGAGCGATGCAGGTTCATAGTTTCCTAAACACCAACTTTACACTCAATCGAGAATTATTTAACATGGACTCTAAATCAATTTCCTCGTAATTCGAATCTACGAAAGACGTTCTGAAACGGTATGATTGACCTAGAGGCGTTGTATTGAAGAACAGGAAAATTTCCAAATCCGCCGCACTTTAGTTAAAATATTGGAAATTTTTTGATTGCTATCAGTGATATAATGACGAAACCAATTATACATGATTCTAAATGACGAAGTGAAACATTAAAAATGATGCAGGAGTCATTTGACAGTCTTCTTATTTGGACTCAGATGCAGTATAGTTATCTGAACAAGATGCATCAATTTTGTGCAGTGTATAGAAATAAATTATAGGACCTTACTATTAATATTTGTACCCTACAGCCTTGATCCACTTGTCGAGACTATGGCATCGTATCTAGTAGGACCTCGCTAATGATTGTACATTGGAAAGATATACAAATCTACAGAAAAAGAAAACACCAAGGCAATAAATTTTTTATTAAATGTACAGGTAATTGCTTGTAGAATATGTAAACTTCTACAACGCAATATAAACATTGTTTTCTAAAGATATTTTTAAAAATTGTAGTTGAAAAGTAAAAGTTCCAATTTTATTTTCGGCAATGAAATTATTGTATTTAATTTGATTTGGACAACTCATTTGTTTTAAAGCTATACACTTTTAAGTTCAATAAATTGTGTGTAGAAACATAAATGTATGTTTGCCCTTTATTTCCGTATCGAAGTTAGTGCTGTCTCTGCCCACTCTTATTTCTCTGTTTATCCGTCCGTCTCTTGCTGCGAGCTCAATGGTATAGGATACAGAAGGTTGTGCTAATGTGCAGCTCAGCCCTATCATACATACATTCATACATACGCACTCTGTCTCGTTTCGTTTGGAGCACTCAAATGTTGACTCCGTTGACAACGTTGCCTCTCAAAATAAAACTGTACAATAATCACAATAAAAAAACAATTACAAGGTTATACTTATCACAAAAAGAGTCCACTATTCAGGACGAATGCCACGAAATAACTGTGCTGAAACTCTAGAGACAAATATAGGCAGCTATGGATTAATAGCTTGATTTTGACTCACTCATCTGCATTTTTTGTCGCTGACATTGCTGTGTCAAAGTTACACTTGCATTGTCTCAGATAACTACTCTAACTGCCAAAAGATGAAAGTCAGTGTACGGAGTTTAGGATCCGCGTAAAAAGTTATTGTGAATTATTCAATTTAAAAAGATGTAATAAACAAGCAAGATTTCATCTGCCAATAAAACCGTGCAAACCTGGATGAAATTATAATCTATTCTGCACATAGTAGACACTGAAATCAAAATTCAGTGATGAACTGGATTGTTTTTGTGCGTGTCTGCAAAACTGTGCAGTCATATAATACAGATATCTAAATTACACGTTTGTTCCAGTGGACCAATTCATTGATTATAAAACAGGTTGTCGTCATTCAAACTTCTAACTGAAATGCATTAGATTTCATAGGGATCGTTGTATGCTGGAACTAATTTTGATTTTCTTCGAAGAATAATCATTTCATTTTAAGGTACTTTGTTTATGAAGTGATGTTAAATTATCGGAGTTAATTTCAACGAATAAATCCGATCGACAATAATAAACTCACTATGTAATTTAAAATTGCAACTGAATGTCTCTTTTGCCACCTGCTAAATCGGGACAGAATTATTTAAAATATCTTCAACGTTTTAGGAAGAACAATTCTATTCTGAGCTGATTTAAGAACTTATTGCTTTATTTTGTTTATTCAACGTACTACATCAATGCAAGAAAAACGTCATCAGATATGTTTCTTTTTCATTCTTGCTCCTTGTCCACGAATATGCTGGACAAACGATACAGCTGGGACTTATGAGGTGCAAAATAATACCCACTGTCCCTGGGTGGGCTCGAACCATCAACCGTTTGGTTAACAACCGAACGCGCTAACCGATTGCGCCAGAGAGACTTGAAAACCAATATCTCTTGGTTAATAATTGTTCGATAGTCGATATGACCGGTTTTATCGGAACTCGGTAATGTCGAGAGCTCGTAGAAAGTTTCTCAGTGGAAGTAAGAGAAAGTGGTACAGTGACAGAAATGGTTATCGTCAGAAATCTGATTTCACTCTGCTACGTAGCCCCCACTTTGTTGGGGGTGGGTTGTAGTGGAAATTGGGTTATCGTTATCTAGCGGTTGATCGCCTTCGGTGTTATTGCCCGGATCGAGTAAATATCAATATAAAGTGTGAAACTTATAGGTGGAATAGATAGAGATCTGAGCAGATATATAAAACAGAATGACACGACCCCCCGTACATGAAAATAACAATTTAATCAATTACATAAACAACCGTGACAATGCATTACATTAAGAAGATACACTTCTTTTTGAAATAAATCATTCACCGAAGTTTAAAAACACAAATATACTTATATAAATAGCTGATCTGTTTTAATTGATAGAATTAGTTCATCATAGAATCGAGTGAACAATGGAAGTCATTGCCTCGTACAACTTCATAACCTGATTATTTCTGGTTCATTCCAACTTCACTGTGACTGTTCTCCAACTTCACTGTGACTGTTCGTCTTGGTCCTTTCCACTTTTCCCTTCTCCAAACTCTTTATTGTCTCGCGTCTTTCGGCCCTCGAACTTTGTGTGGGTAGGTGGATATGTAAGTTCGTGATACGTAGATACTTCGTTAGGTAGGTACGTGGGTACGTTCCGTGGAGCGATTTCACCTTGCTTTCAAGCTTCGCTCGCTTCTACCGCCAAAATCGTGTCCGTCGACTTTCCAGACATCCGATCCCTTGGATAATTATTTTACGAGAGAATTTCTTCTAAATTCAACCTCGGAGTTCCTACCTTTGTTTTCTCTTGCAGAAAAGCGTAGACTGACTAAAATTTTGTGATGGGACATATTAAAACCAAGGAATTTTCGTGTGGGAATCACGCCCCTTATTTAGTGTAACCAATCTGGATTAAACATATCTCCCGCCTTTTATAACTAGGCGCCAAAATTGTAGTCTGCGTGACCTCAAAATTTCCAAATAACTGATCCTGGACAATTTCAAATCTGACAATTTCGATACAAGATCGAAAGTTAACCCGATCCTTCCAGTCTGTCTGACTGTTAAATAATCGAACGCTTCATTAAGAATCACTTCTCTTATGACACAGACATTACGAATCCGTGCATTATGGTGATTTAACACGCCACGGTCCCCATAAATCTAATTAATCGTTCACCTGCCCAAATTAATGTGCTCTTCATAGATCGACAGAAATTTGCACCCTTACACACTCCAAACGGTCAGCCAATCGGTAGTGGAGTACATTATGACATAAACATAAAGAGATTTCTGGAATTTAAAAATTTCACTGGACCATAGTATAAACCACGTGAATAACAGATATACAGATGATATAGAAAAGAGGGGGTATAATTCGATGTCGATAAAACTGACTCATTTCGCTTGGCGGTAGTCTGAAGGTAATGTGAAAGTAATATTTATATTTAAAAGTTTTCAATACACGTTACACATTAAAAATTTGTAGTCTCTATATATATATATTATTTTGTGTAGTAATATTGCAAAATGTTAAGTGTACAAAGTTATGGTCAATTGCTCATGGTCTATTCGTATCAGTGGATTATCTAGTACAAAGTGCAGTGATACAATCACTAGACCAAGTATACACGATTCTACATGACAAAGTGAAACTTTAATAATGTTGCAGATATCATCTTTCCGTCTTGTTGTGTGGACGCAGATGTAATGTATATATCTGAGCGATTGCATCTATTTTCTGCAGTGTTTGGAAATAAGTTACAGGACGCTGCGACTAATATTTGTACCCTAATATAGTAGTAGTGTCGAGGCTATCACATCGTATCTAGTAGCTAAAGATTGTACTTTGAAAGGAGTTTGAAACATGCGCAGAAAACGAAAAATCCGAAGCACTTAAAATTTTATTAAATGTACAAACAAATATCTTCAGTCTTTAGAATATGTAAACTTCTACAATGTAATGTAAACTTTCCAGATTTCAAAATAAGGTACAGTTCTTTTAAAGTTTGGTGCTAAAGAGGAAGCAGGACTGAACGAAACAGTACGCAAAGCAAGTAATATAGAAACAACGTGAACCTTTATTTCTTGATTTTTTTTCAAAATAACATACTATATCGACAAGATTTCTCTATGATTATAGGTTAAATATTAGGATCATTATTATTGGAGGTAAACATCTTTATTTCTATCTGAATTAAGGATATTAATTTTTCATTTGTATATTCCTAAACTTGAACTTTGAATGCTTAGAGAAGAGACTGGCCTACATCCTAGCTCTTTTGTCGTGTCTGAGCTTTTTAATATCAATGTTATTTACTTGAAAACGTCCTCCTTCCTACCTTAACGTCCGAAGTAAAAATCAGTCACATTGTTGTATTCAGTTTTTAGTTTTGGTGGTTTTATGTAAATAAGTTATTTACTGGAATTGCAAATTGCTCATTAATACTTTTGGACTAAATCATTAATTTGGAATTAAAGTGAATTCATTCAAGGGCATTTTGGATTAGATTATTGTGATACATCGAAAGACTGTTAAGACATCGCCATTTTCCAGGTCATCGGCACATTAGGACATTCAGGACTACAGGTACATCAACACATTCAATCTTGGAGCTTATTTGGAACACCACTGGTATTCAATTGGAATTCGGTACGTTTAGACATGTCATATAACTTTTAGGACGATTTGAGATTCAGTTCACAATACTGTAATTTCTTTTAAATTTTCACTTTGTATTAGAAGACAGTAGTTATTTGATGAATTTTGCAAGTATGTTGGTTTTCGCTCCTTTGTGATCCTTGTTTAAGACCATACAGTCGCAACACTATATATATATATATATATATATATATATATATATATATATATATATATATATATATATATATATGTGTGTGTGTGTGTGTGTGTGTGTGTGTGTGTGTGTGTGTGTGTGTGTGTGTGTGTTGGTATTTACTTGCACAAGGAGAAGCAATCGTTTCATTCGTTTTTGTAATAAATATATAAACAGTGGGGTCATCGTAGATTATATACCTGATAGTCAATTTCTAATGACAGTAATAACCGCAATAATAGTAACTGCTACAATAACAACAGCAACAACAACAATAGTAATGCGAATAATAATACCAAACAAAGAATTACACAAACAGTATCATTTATAGGTTAGGGAATGAATAATGAACTAAATAAAGTAGTTATTTGCCCGCAAAGTATGGGATCCAATCAGATAATGATTTTCTTTGTGCAAATGTGGCTTCTTGGAGTTTTCTTGGTTTATATTAGATTTTCTTAGGCACCTTATTCAGTATGGATTCATTTTCTTTCCTTGTTTCGGAAACCCAGCTGCGGTTGTGAGAAATTGCAATTGGTTTAATATCACTGAAATTATTGCCAGGGTAAAAGAATTATTCGGCAGCTGGACTTGTTTCCAGCTTTTTTGTCAGCGAAACATTTCTGTTTTCAAACAACACTACCATTAGGCAAATAAAGTTTCATAAACTCAACTCGTTCTTTTGCGAGCTTATTATTTGTCTTTTTGTCTCTATTTTGTAATTGCTTTCGAGATAGACCCATTGAGCAATTTAAAAGCCACTCTTGAAATATTTACTTATATTCCCTGAAAAGCAGTCGATATTTTATATTAATAATATATTTCATAAATACTGACGTTAGTTTAACGTTATTGCTACAGGTCAATACCCAGCGGTATTAAGTATTCACTGCATCTTTATATGAAAGACGGACGATTCCTAAATGAATATAAATCCTGTTTAGTGAGGTATTATCCAAGACCGACTGACCACAGTACCCTGGCAACAGCCGTGATGCACACTGTACTTTCAAGTTTACTAGCCACCATGACCGGAACATTGATACAACCACAACGAGCACTGTAACCGTAGACGAAATATTTCTGGAATCTTCAGTCTTAATTGATGTACTGCATCCGTTTTTCATAATTTCAATATTTCTTTGTGTTTCTATGGTTACATGACATTCCATCGTTTATAATAAATTTAGTTTAGTTCAGTACTGAAAGCGAATCACGCCATGTTCGTTGGCGCTCCATTGAAGTAAAGCAGCGTTAGCGTGTATTACTGCGCGAGGTTCACATTTAATTCAGTAATCGAACCATGTGTAAAATGTTCAATTAAGCGTTGAAATATATTTTAGTTTTCTTCAATTGTATTATTCCCATAACAGAATGCTTTGTTGTAAGTATATCATATGAAGCTTATCCACTAAACATGTAACAAAATATTAGGCCCTCGTTTATGTGGCGTAAAATGGGGCATTTTCAGCCACGTAACCTCGGATCCAATATTTTTTAAAGTTCAGTTAATAATCTATCAGTTTCAGAGGATTTACACGACACATCTATCATGTTTCACGATGACAGACCTCAAAGACTGTGCTTCAAAAAGTGACTCACTTACAAATGAAATATAATATTGATAATTAAACAGAAAGCGATTCCAAGCATAATCTACACACACACACACACACACACACACACATATATATATATATGGGGTATATTTTCTTTCTTTCTTTCACCCCCACCCCCTTTTAAACTATTGCATTGCACATGTGGATTAAAATGTAAAATAGAACCGATAGTGGAGATGAACAATTGATTATGGATAGCAATTCCAGGGCTAAAACTGCCAAATGAATTTAAGATTACATGTGTTTTTGTAAATTATTTTATTTTCAAACAAAAGTAAGAAATTTTATTACAATAAGCTGTATAGTATGGCATATACGAATTTATTCCAATCACGTCAGATTTTCTGGCAAAATGTAACCATTTATTTGTTCTCGGACACGTACTGCATTAAGAAAGTCAATGTTTAGTTTTAATTCCTTCAATCCCCCATCAACAGACCTGTTTGATAAGATCTGGTTATCATATGATACCATGGTGTTCATAATAAGTAGCTGCCAATAAAACGATGCAACAATAAACATATGTCATTATTAAGATGTGTGCCGTAAATATTTGATTACAAGGTGAGAAATAATGAATTACGTTTTCAAAGGGGTTGTTGAAGGAAGAAAGGAAAATAACAATATAAAGAGCCAAAAAATGCCGTTCTTCTTAATGTAAATGGAACAATGTTTGTTAGAAAATTTCAACATATAATGTATGCTATATGATGTAAGTTAGGAAAAACAAATACATTCTTCAAACATACACATTCAGAATTTTATAAACGCAGTACATTTACTATGAAAGCTATGAAACAGACAATGATTATTAAAAAGTATCGAGAGATATTTGACACATGTTGCAGAGATTCTTGGAACCTTTTAGTATTGTGTAGAACACCTTCATATACTAAAGCATTTTGACGACATGATTCGAACCCAATATTTCTTCATACTTGCTGAAATTTAAATGCACATTTGGGTATTTAGAAAAATATAGGTGCGTATGAGAGAAAATAAAATGAAGAATTGACGTAATTCTGGAAAATATAATAAATGTGCCCATTACTTTCTATTTTCTTGCTCTACCTTTCACTCGGACAGTTTGTTCATACTCAATAGCAGCTAGGTTAAAATTCCTTGTCATTAAAAGTCATTTCAAGTACTGTTTGTAAGGTTTGTCTTGGAACCGCGTCACCATCCGAGTTTGATATATTCCTTGCTTTCCTTTTCTTGTAGAAATGAACACACAATTCTACCGCAAACACAAAAGCAGCAAATACAATCCCAATAACGACCAGATAAAAAGCACTTTGAACATCAACCACTTGAATAGGTCTTGCAACCGTCGAGAGTTCTTCGGGACAAATGCTTGATTTAGGCCACCATCTCTGCTTCCAAATCTGAAGTAAGCCACTCTCATATATGGACAGTATCCTAAAATAATGATTCAGAAATAATTATTGCAACATTATTACCATTGTAAAACTTGGGTGCCATTGCATTTGGTCAGAAATAAAGAGATCGGGACAAACTTAATTAAATTCTCCAAGTATTGATCTGCTGTGTAAGGCTATGGTGGGCACACATGTTATAATGGCAGGGGTGCAGTGAAGAGTTTCGACTTCTTCTCTTTTTTAAACAGATTCTGACATTCGTTACAGACAGACGCTTTAATTCCGTGTCAGTAAGGTGAGGTCTTGGCTGACAAGAACACATGGGAATAGTAATACGGGAATTAATATTGCTATCAAAAGTCTGTCATCCCTTTATGTCCCATCTGTGTAATTTCTTGATTTTAATTGATATGCTGAATAGAGGTCCCAATTACCATTGATACCGACCAAACGAGCATCCACATTATCTCCTTTGATGCCGACGGAAGGAATATCCACATTACCACTCATATAATGAATCCCTTTCCCCGCCAAAAGTCATTACAAATAATGAAAAGGTTATTAATATTTTAATTTTCGAGCGAATTGAAGGTTTCACATACGGTTGTGTAATAACAAAAAAAGAGTGTGCACACACACACACACACACACACACACACACACACACACACACACACACACTTGCAATACTACATAATAGTACTTACACTCTAGCCATAAAAGGAAAGTATGTGTAATCTGTTCTGAAGGGAACATTGTCACAGTTGTAAATATTAAAGACTGACGTATGAGAACGAAAAGGAATAAACGAAGCATCCACTGGGGTCAGATGAAGACTGGTAATGCTTGTACGAAATCAAATTATTTAAATAAGTTATCATCTTCTATAATAAAATAAAAAGCATAAAGCATATGCCTGATCTCTCCTGGCGAAACATGTTTAGGTATTTTTTTATATTTGTGAGGGAATGAAAAGTGATATTTCAATGTAGGGAAGTTAATATACCTCTACATTTATTCAGTTTTTCTGTAGGTTCGTCAGTTAAACAGGTATTTTAAAAGGAAATGCTTCTATTAATTAAGTGAACATGTTGAATAGACATAAACGTTTAATTTTCAAAGGTCAAAAAAGGACTCTGCTGTATAGAAATTAGAAGATATATAGAAAGAAACTATTCATACACTACATTTCTAGCATGTGTTTTTCTTATTAAACATTAGCCAGTCCTTATCCTTGCTGAAAAAGTTCACATTAATTATCAAACTGTTTCATTTCATATTGACAATTTGCTAAGCACATGCAAAGGACCATCAACAATGCTTGGATTCTATTATCCTACACTAGGTTGCATTAGAGTCCTCAACTGATAACAACCCTCTTTAGAAATTATAAACTCTTTTGTTCAGTTGTATAATTAATCAATTGGTAACTATTTAATTAAATTCAGCCTAGTTTAAAGATGGTCATAGAGGCCCGACTCGTTGTGTAGAGGCGTCAAAGAAAATCTTACAAATGGTAGACTTGACATTTAATTATATGAGAATAAGCTTTAACCTATCCGAGAAAAGCTCAGAACGAATTTTAAAATATTTAATAAAAACCTAGCGATCATGACGAAGCAACCAATGAAACTTTTGGATAGAGTACCTGATGTGGAAACTATGGTCAGAAGAGAGTGGCTTTTTAAAAAGTTTTAGTATTTGTAACATTTTCTGCAACATAGGAAACGGCATGGAGGAACGTTTGGAACGGTAAGGCATGGAACGAAACGGTAAACTGATACGTTAACACAGAAATGATTTGAACAGTTGTTACTGGTGGGCATTGGGAACGCGGAGAAAAGTACGGTACGGTGCTGAACTGTACGCTGATCCGAATACACAGAAATGATTTGAACAATTGCTATTTGGAAGTATGCAATGTAAAACATTGTAATGTGCAGTTAGTGTCAAAGTCGCTATAATAAACAGAATTGCCACGCACGTTGGAAAGAGTATCAATTGTGAATGATCCTGGAGGCTACTAGAACATTTTAGTGCAACATTACCTTACAGATTTAGGGGATATTGTTGCAATTATACTAAGTGCATAACCTTGTATGGAGTTTCAAACATGTTGATTACTAATGAAAGAAAACAATATTTTTATACACCCATT
>JAECUM010040539.1:0-17580 GCA_016617855.1 Megalonaias nervosa
TCCAAGTCTATATTTATAGTCTCAAACTTTCCAGCTACAATGACGTCACTTTACTCAACACTAGGGGAATAATGGCAACAGCCGAACACGAACGAGGATCACATTTTTCATTTAGATTTTCCATGCGCCAAATTTTATAGCGCATGCGCATGACGTCACAAATATGACGTCATTCGTGTTCATGTTCGTGCTTCCCGTCAACATCATTGTCACTCATCAAAGTGTAAGGACCTCATTACTATAAATAGCACCCGCTTAATACAGTTATTAAACCTAAATGCTCTCAACACATCAGCCATCAGCCACCAGCCGTAATAAAATCAGTAACTACAACTTTATTAGCCACTGTTTTATACAGCTAATGGCTGCTGGCTTCTACCATATTACTTATACACAACTAACTTATATACATGTAGGCCATATATACATATATCTACACGTACAAACAAATGCCTTGTGTTCACTTAGAATGTAAGAGAAGGAGATGAAAGCTCACAAAATATCTATCCCTTACGCCACAAAAATATTATCCATTACACCCACTATACCATCCATTATATCATACTCACTATTCAAACACCCAGTGTTATCTTAAAATGTAAGAGAAGGAGATAAAATCTCACAAAATAGACTATCTCTTACACTACCAAAAATACTATGCATAAAAACGCTAGTATCTATTTACAGTCACCACTGGTAGGAAATTTCTTTTGGAAAAACCTAGTATTTATTTTTAGCTACAACTCGTATTAAATTCCTAAGGAAAACCCCACTATCTATTTATAGCCTCAGCTTGTGTGACGTTCCTGTTTAAAAACCCTGGTATGTATTTATAGCTACAACCTGTGGAAAACCCAAGTCTATATTTATAGTCTCAAACTTTCCAGCTTCAATGACGTCACTTTACTCAACACTAGGGGAATAATTGTTTTCGTGCTGATCGGCTTGAGAGTGAAATGAATACTGAGAGGGAGGTCACCAGCCCTTTATATATACACTGAGCCTAACATGGATATATAGGGGTCCATGGCGTTTCAAATGTAGTCATTTGACCTTTCGCAGTCAAGATGAAATGTAAAGAAAGGAGAAGAAAGTAAGAGGCAGAAACATGATTCATCGCCTCGCACAGTAGCTGAAGTCTTGGCTCAAATTCATGCCAGCGATTTTGAAGATGAGATGAGTGAGCCAGAATCTAGGCCCAGAGAGTCTACACCAAGTGAAAGTCATCACCAACAGTAAACCCTGAAAAGTACTACCACATTCGAGAGACGGATAAACGCTCCTCTAGAAAATTTAGAACTACGGCCTACACGTACGCGGTGAAGATTAAAGATTTCAAGTCTGACGTGCCGTTGGAGAAAGCAGAACGGTTCATCACCAATGTGTGGGATTCTTTGTTAACCACACTGAAACGGCAATGTGAAGCCAAAGAAGACAATCGCTTGAGACTTTCCATTCATCACGACAGTTTGAAGTCCCCTGTTTGGATCGAGTTTAGCAGTTCAGCAGAATTGACACCTTCCAAAGTCATCGACAAGATTCAACACGTGCAACAATCCAACAACAAGTTTCACATCACCGATGGAAAAGCGACACTGTTCATGACCCATGTTTCTCTTCCCCAAGGGACAGGACGGAAAAAGGTGCTATTGGTGAACGAACTTTGTAGCGTCAGGCGTAGCATAGTTCAAATTAACAAACATCAATGAAAGATGTGTTTAGCCTGTGCGATCGTGGTGGGACGAACATATGCCGACAAGAACGACACGGCCGAATGGAAAAGAGCCTGGAAAACTATTCAACGATCGGACCAAGCCAACCAACGAAGTGAAGCAGAACTCCTGTTACAGCAAGCTGGCCTTTCCAAAGACATCTCCTGTAGCATTCCTGAAATGCAAAAATTGCAAGACGTCTTGGCTCCGCGCTACACGTTGAAAGTGCACCCTCAAGAAGTGCGCGGACCTCTGTTGTTTCGAGGCAAAAATTTCAAAGACGGAAAATACATTCACGTCTATCATCACGATGAACATTTCAATGCCATCACTAGTATCACTTCTTTCCTGGGATACGGTTATTACTGTGAGAAATGTGACTATGGCTATAACAATCGAGAGCAACACAAGCATTGTGGATCGAAATGTGAGGGATGTTTGGCCTCTAAGCCCTGTCTGGACGAAAGACAAGAACGAGTGCATTGCTCAGCTTCTCGGCGCACGTTTGTCAGCCCTGCCTGTTACCAACAACATCTAAAGACGCAAGGTTCACAGCAGAAACGTGCTTGTCAACTCTTGAGATTGTGCCCTACTTGTGGACAAGGCATACGTACCAATAATACCAAGGCGCACGTCTGTCCAGGAAAGAAGCCATGTCACATTTGTCGCCAAATTGTGGACTTGGAACACCAATGCTACATTCAAAAATACCATTCCAAACACGAAGAAGAAGAAGATAACCAGAAGAAAGGCAATTTCATCTTTTTTGATTCGAATGCATGCAAGAGACTGGCATTCACATTCCTAATTTCTGCGTGGCTCATCGAGCGTGCAAGAAGTGCATCCAAGAGCATATCTTTAATCATTGCCCTCACTGTAGCAAGATTCCTGGAGGACGTGAAAAAATCGTTCGGGGACCACACACGCTGACCGATTTTGCTCAGTGGATCTTAAACCCTATCGACGAGACGTGGAGTCAAGAGGACATCGAACGTTACGGAGATTGTCATCGCTATGCCACGGTGATGGCTCATAATTTCTCAGGGTACGATGGGCAATTTCTCCTCAGATACTATACGGAACAAAGTACCGAACGTCCTAAAGTGACTTTGAACGGAGCCAAAATCATTTCCATGCACGTAGGCCAAGTGCAGTTTAAAGATTCGATGAGTTACTTGGCCATGCCTTTGAGTCGCATGCCTAAAACGTTTGGAATGACAGAAATGGCCAAAGGTTATTTTCCACACTTTTTCAATGCCGAAACCATCAACACGACGTTCTACCCCATTTGCCTGAGGCTCACTACTACGACCCCGACAACATGTGTACCGAACAACGGGAAGCTTTCTACGCATGGTACCAGACTCACGCCTCGGACCCTTTCGACTTTCAGGAAGAAATGTTAAAATATTGTCGTTCCGACGTGACATTTTACGGCGTTGAGTTGGAAAATTTCGAGAACTGTTCATCGATCATTTGAAAGAAGCCTGCACCATTGCCAAAGCGTGTTCCTTAGTGTCCCGCCAATGATTTATGCCCGAAAACACCCTAGCTGTCATAAGTCCTCAAACGACCAATTTTGTCAAACGTCAATATTCGGTCAAAGCCCTACGCTGGTTACATTACTTGTGTGACAAGGAAGACAAATAGATCCAACATGCCCGAAACGGAGGAGGCGAAAAGACCATCGGAAGGTATTCGGTGGATGGCTGGGACTTAGAAAACCCCAAGATCGTGTACGAGTTTAACGGGTGCTTATTTCACGGATGTCCCGTCTGCTACCCTCAACGTAACACGACAAATCAGTTTTTACAACGGACCATGGAAGATTTGTACCAGACCACTTGTCAGCGACGCTTGAAGTTAGAAGAGCAAGGATACCAAGTGGAAGAAATGTGGGAACACGAGTACGATCAGCGATTGAAAACTGACCCCGAGTTTAAACGCATCGTGGAAAGTTACAAGCTGGTGGAACCACTGAACCCAAGGGACAGTTTGTACGGAGGACGGAGGAATGCCACCTGTTTGCTGTACCAAGCCGACGAGGAGAAAGGAGAGGAAATCAAATACTTGGACGTGTGTTTTGTGTATTCGTACGGGTGCAAATATTGTCACTTTCCGGCAGGTCATCCGCAATTGCTGAAAGAACACATCGACCTGGACAACATTCGCCAATACGAAGGATTGATCAAGTGCAAAGTCTTGCCTTCCACGTACTTGTACCATCCCGTTTTACCTCACCATTGCCAAGGAAAACTGATGTTTCCCTTGTGTCGTTCTTGTGCCGAAACGTGCAAACAAGACAGACCTTGTCAGCACACTCAGGAAGAACGCGCCTTGACGGGAACTTGGGTTAGCGTGGAATTGTTTAAAGCTCTGGACTTGGGATACCAACTGTTAGAAGTGTACGAAATTTACCACTTTCCCAAGACAGAAAAATGCCACAAGGGCGACGAGACTCAGAAAGGCATTTTCGGAGACTACGTGAATGCCTTTTTGAAACTGAAACAAGAAGCCAGCGGCTATCCTTCCTGGAGCCACACTTCCGAAGACCAAAAGAAATTCAAAGAGAAATACTTTGAGCAGGAGGGCATCGATTTAGACCACATCGAGAAAAACGAAGGAAGGCGATCGTTTGCCAAAGTGATATTGAATTACTTGTTGGGTAAAATGGCACAACGACCGTGTTTACCCAAGACGGAGTATTTGACAGAACCTTCCCGCTACTTCCAGATGATTCACGACAAAACTAAATACATGAAACACGTGGACGTCGTTCGTGAGGACTTGATCTTAGTCAATTACGAAGAAGAACTGGACTTTGTATGGAAATGTCATCATTGCGGCTTACGTGACAGCCCATGCTCGCTTAAACCTGTACGAAGCTTTAGAACTGATAGGAGATCGTGTGGTGTATTTTGACACGGACAGTTGCATCTACATCGATTGTCAGGGTCAACAACACCCTAACATCGAAGGAGACCGTTTAGGAGCCTGGACGGACGAGCATCCCAACGACAAGATTCTAAGTTTTGCTAGTGGCGGTCCCAAAAATTACGACTACGAATACCGTGACCCACAAGGAGAAGTGCACACCGAGTGTAAAGTGAAAGGACTGACTCTCAATTATCGCACGAGTCAAGTGGTGAACTTTGGTGTCTTGAAAGAACCCTTGCAGTCTGGACAGGATGGAAATTTTAAAGTGACCACCCACGAACCGCACAAGATTGTACGTTTACCCACACACCAAATCGTCAGTCGACCCTTGGATAAAGTCTATCAAATCGTGTACCTGAAGAGAGTACGGCTTCCCAAGCAATTCACTTTACCGTGCGATTACGTCGATATTGGCCAGCATATAAAAAGGAACAACGTCCAAGACCGATAGTTCATTGTCACTGCCAAAACCAAGCTAGAAAGGTGAATCCTTTCAAAGAGACACAATTCAAGTTCGATGATGCTCAAGTGGAGTGCAATGCTGTTCCTTGCGATGGCAGGGATGCCGTAAGCTGTGACCTCAGCGATTCAATATCACATCATGGGAAGTTTGCTATGACTAGACCTACCATGGAAAGTGATGCTGTGCGTGTCAAACCTGACGGATGCGAAAGCGATGCTACTCGTTACTGTGGACACTTTGCTGGTTTTCATGGTGGATGTCATCCTTATGAAACCATGCGGCTACCACCCTACGGATGTCATCCAAAACTGAGCAAACTTCTGCATATGTCACCTTACCCTCATCGAAATGAACCTGTGAAAGATGAATATTCGTTCCCTGTGCGTTTGCCTGAATACTGTGACTATGAAAGTCGATTCGAAACATTCCGAAGAAAATGGCCAAAATATCTGGGAGGACCTACCCCCGAAGAATTAGCTAGAGCCGGATTTATCTACTTGGGCGAAGGGGATAAGGTCAAGAGCTTCAGTTGCGGTGCGTCATTTCACGAGTGGGAACAGAAAGATTCCGCTTACCTTGAACATGCTCGATGGTCTCCGGATTGTCACTACCTACCTTTAGTGGGACCTCGTCACTGAAGTGGCCTATCATGTCGTTTAAGAAACCAGCTTGGCTAGGAATCAAAAGTTGGACATCACCTAGACAAGTATTTAAACCCCATGTAAAAAATAATATTCAAAGATTACCAAACCAATTGCAAGAGAAGATCTACAAGGAAATTTGGCAGGGACTAGCCAGAGCCAAATCTCAATGGGTGACTGTAGAACTTTTATGTCGAGAAATTCATAAGAGAAAATTGACAAAAGTCAACAAACAAGTCAGATTTCTCTAGATCTAGGGTGCGTACTTCCGAATATTCCGCTTTAGACCATTTACATTTGAAGATTTTAATGACATTCTTGGCCGATTCCTGCAATGGCAGTGGCCAGAATTTACTCACTACGTCTGTTACTTTCGCTCTAGGAGGTATAAAAAACTGACTACCATGCCACAACCTTTATCACTCGTGATACAACAGATTCCGTGGAAGGAAATCAATGACACTATTCAAATGGTAGAGGATTACCATTGTCTTTTACGGGAACCGTGTCCATTGAATTGGGGTCAACGTGTGGTGTGTGTCTTAGTGACTTGCTTTCTGTGATTTCGTTTACCAGCCGATTTTTTGTGGACTCTTTACGAACAGTACAGACCACTCTAAAAACATGAAAGTGATCTCTTTAAATGTACACGAGAGACTCATTCTGCTCAAAGCCTTGCGCTTTCATCTTGATACTTCTCGACCTCTACAGGAAAGAAAGATTCGTGAACTTTTAGGTACTGAAGATGTGTACGACGATGTATGTGTAGCTTATGACTAACACCCTCACTGGAAAGATGTACGTGACTGAAATAGTTGGGGTTTCGAGGCTTGGGCAAAAGAAGTGGCACACTATGCAAAAGATTGGTCATCCTAAACAACTAAAACGTTCAGTGAAAAAAGTAACTGTTAAACCTGTGTTACAGACAGTACCAGAAGAAGAACCACTCCCTTCAGGACAGGACAGGACCGTCATTGACATCCCCGAAAGGCCATTCCGGGAGGACCCTTGTGTGACTTGGCCCCAGTGTAGAGACTCTCAGAACATTACACACTGTCCCTACGACACCACCTCTTGATCACCACAAATGTTGTACAGAGACTTGTTTATATTCCACTTTGATCGTTTTGATGTGTCTTTTATTCATGTATTTAGCCATTTGGCTTTTATGTATTTTTGTCTTTCGTGTTGTTCATAATTAAAGATGACAATAAGCGTGTCCTGACAAAAGTATAACAACTCTTGTCTTGTCTGTCTTCCTGTCAAAAGTGACATTCCTTACACTACTACTATTATCGCTACCTCTACTGTCTCTGCTCCCTCTTCCTCCACTTTCAAAGTCATCGACAAACACTTAGATCGTGGTAGTTGGGAGGCCTTGTATCTTCGCCATCCCTTTAACATGCTCATTGCTGGACCGAGCGGTTCAGGCAAAACCGAATTTGTCCAACGTTTGATCGAAGATAAACATCATTTAATCGATCGTACCCCTCAACGCATCGTGTGGTGTTACAAAGAGTGGCAATCGACGTACAGCCTTCTGCGAGAAAGTCAAGGCTATTCTATCTCGTTTGTGGAAGGCATTCCTGGCGATGACGACGGGATCGTGTCTGATCCTAGTCAGACCCATTTGGTCATCTTTGACGACATGTTAGGAGAAGACGAAGAAGAAATTAAACTGTGGTTTACGCGCAAAGGGCTTCATCGTAATGCCAGTGTCATTTACATCACTCAAAATTTGTTTCAACAAAGTAAACCCTATCGCACCATCAGTCTCAGTGCTCATTATGTGGTCTTGTTTAAAAGTCCCAGAGATAAATCGCAAGTGCAAGTGTTAGCCAAACAGTTAGGAACGCCTTGGCTGACTCTTGCGTACGACGATGACACTCAAAGTCCACACGCTTATTTACTCGTAGGTTTAAAACCCAACACCCCCGATTATTTGCGATTTCGTACCCATCTGTTTCACCACTGGTGCCAAGACGGAGGGCCTGTCGTGTACACATCCCCGTCGTCGACTTAACCACAACCACCAAAAAAAATCTATAAAAACCTCGGTCACTTTGGCTCTGTCTCACACATCGTCAACATGACGTCCCTTCAGTCTCATCTTCCCATCAAATTGATTCGTGCCTTGTACGGCATCAGTCGCGAAAAAAATCCACAGACACGTGCTTGTGTCTTAGAAGCAAGTCTCAAAGAAGTCTTACGATGGTTTACGGTGACAGCACGTCAATTACTGCAAGGCATCATTCAGGTTCCACATCAAACCAAACGCTTTTTTGACAGAAACAAAGTCGCCTTGACGCAACTGGCCGATCCTCGCATCGACACACAAACCAAAAAGCAAATCATTTTGAAACCTGGAGGTAGCGGTTCTCTAGGAGGTGTCGTTCCCTCTTAAAATGGGATCCCAATGCTCCCAAAGTTGTTCCCAAGAAAAAAGCCACTCCCCGACGTACCCAGAAGGAAAAGAAAAAGAGCAACGGTGTCAAGACCAGGTCACAGCCATAGAAAAAGAAAAGAAAAGTCCACAGAAAACAGTTTCTACTCGCAAGAGAGCGTCTCCAAAAACTTCTCCAGCGGTGACACCCTCTTCCTCTTTATCGGCAGTGGCCGCTGCTCACAAAGTACCTGCCCCCAAAATTAAAATCCAAGAAAGATCGGGCATGTTACAGAGTTTACTGGATTTGCCCAATCAAGAACTGTCCCGATTTAGTCCGTTGCGAACTCCTCAACGTCGAGTGATACCTGTCATCAAGTTGATACGACGTGAAGACAATCAGTGGCGACGCATTCCAGTATAAAAACGATCTGAGGCAAACAATAGGGATGAGTGTTTTTGTGCTGCTGAACGCACAAAAGATGTCCCCTCCAAGAAGTACACACTGTTTCCATCGTGTTTCTTCTTCTGTTCAAAAAGGAAAAGGAAAAGGAAAAAGAAAAGGACTGCCCCCTCGTTTAGCCAAACATTGGGACATGTTGTCTGTCCTGTCCAAAGCTCCTTCACCCATGCGAAAACAACTCATTCAAACTACCTCCAAAGACGTCATCGATACCGTGTGCGAATGTTGTCTGAATGTCTTGAAAGGCACAATACCTTTATCTAAACACCAGAAAGAATGCTTAGCCAAACATAGACACGTTCTTCGCCAAATGGTCCAAAAGAAAATATCCATTGGTCAAAAGAAAAAGATGTTGGTGCAACGCGGAGGAATTTTGCCCTTTTTGCCGATGTTGCTGAAAGGAGTAATGGGAACAATAGGAGGACCCTTGCTGAACGGAGTATTGGGAACGATGGGAAACATCCTGGGATGAAGATAAAGAGGTCGAAGAAGATAAAAGGAGGACTCTGGAATCTAACAATCTCACACGTGACCCTTGAACTCTGATGGAAGGACGAAAACTGACTTTAGTCCCTTACAAGCGATGGATGGAATACCATCGTTGGCAAGAACAACAAACCCCGCATTTACCTCCCAATCCTCATTTGACCGAGATGTTACAGTTACAACACGAATTGCAATCGTTGATGGATCGCAGCGATTTGTTAGAAACGGAAAAATCGCAACGGTACGGTCAGTTGTTGCAAGGACTGCAACTCTTTCACCAGAAAGCTTTAGACAAAACAGCTCTACCCACTGAACGATTTTAAGACTCTGATGAAAAGTCCATCACCACCACCCCCAGCGGTCAACACAGACGCAACCCCACGGATGCCTGAGGAAGAAGAGGCACGAGAATTCTTTCAAACACCGTCAGCAGCTCCCATCCCTAGCAAGATTGCAGCGTTCCTTGTTGACCCCTTCCCCTACACCCCAACGAGAAGAACTTAAAGCTTGGGTTAAAAAGATGATGTCCACTCCACCTTCGACAGAAGTGAAAAAGAAAGAAGGGAAACCAGAAGTGAAAAAAGAAAAGAAGACCAAAGCCATCCCATTACCACCACCGCCACCACCACCACCACTACCTTCAACTTCTACACCCTTGGCACATCGGACAGGGAAAGCCGTTTCTAAACCACCCCCTCGTCCCATTCAGAGTAGCATCAGTGATGAGTGGATCACTTATTTAAAAAAATGGAGAAGGTGTTAGCCAGCATTTACTACGATCCAGCCCATCCCGCAAGTTACGGAGGAGTTCAGAAATTGTATCGTACTGCCAAAACGCGACTGAAAAGTATCCGTTTACCTCATGTGCAACGATGGTTACAAGAACAATCTACGTACACCTTACACAAACCCATTCGACGAAAATTTTCCAGAAGTCGCACCCGAGTGGAGGGCATCGATCATCAATGGCAAGCTGATTTAGCCGATGTCTCTCATCTAGCCACCTACAATCCCGGCTACAAATATTTGTTTTGTGTCATCGACGTCTTTTCCAAATTTGCTTGGGTCGTGCCATTGACTTCCAAATCGAGCAGTGAGTTAGTGCGAGCCCTCTAACTGGTGTTGAAACAAAGCGGTCGTCACCCTCTTCGATGACAAACCGACAAAGGCACCAAATTTCTGAACCAAGCTTTCCAAAAAGAATTGAAGAAACGTGACATTCATTTTTTCACCACTGAGAATCCCGAAACCAAAGCCAGCATCGTGGAACGTTTTCAACGCACCTAGAAAGAACGCTTGTGGAAATATTTTACGCATCAACACACTCTCAAGTACATCGACGTCTTACCGTACCTCGTCCAAGCGTACAACCAATCTTACCATCGGAGCATCGGACGTGCCCCCCAAAAAGTGACTCCCGACAACGAAGTGACTGTCTTCAAGAGCCTTTTTGGTACGTCCCCAACGGTGACTGTCCGAAAGAAAGCTGGAGTGTTGGCAGCAGATTGGGTACGTATTGGCAAAACCAAACGCACTTTCGACAAAGGTTACTTACCCAAGTGGACAACGAATTGTTTCGTGTCACTGAACGAGTGCGTGGCCGTCATCCTCCCGTCTATAAATTGGAAGACATGAACTGGGAAGTGTTGAAATGAATGTTTTACTTGCCCGAATTACAACGTGTGACCAAAAAAGAAGACGAAGTGTACGAGATCGAAAGCATGCTTGATCAAAGAACTCGTAAAGTGGGAAAAAAACGTGTCAAGGAAGTCAAAGTACGTTGGAAAGGATATCCTCCCAGTTTTGACTCTTGGATCGACGCTTTGCAAATCATCGACTATAAAAAGAAGTGAACATCATGCCCTTCAACACAGCCTCAGCTACCGCAGTGACCACTCCTTCGCCCAGTTCTTCTGTGAAAGATCTATAAAAACAACCCTTGTGGGTGTGGTGTGGAGAACGTGAGCCTAAAACGCAAATCGTCTTTTTCTGCCAAATCTTTGTGGTGTATTGTCATCGGTGCTGCCATTGCCAATTTGAGTTTGCAACAAGGAGACAAACAATTGTGGACCATTTTACTCAGCAGTTGCATCGGTTACCTTCTTCCCAATCCGTCCCTGAAATATTCCTTGAACGGGAGCCTTGCGTCCAACGTCAGCCCCCCTTCCAACAGTCACCAATCCAATCACAACAATCCTCTTTTAGACACTTCTCCGACTTCCAGTGACTCCTCGGACACTAGAACTCTGGAATTATGAATAACCAATTTTACTTAACGTTACCCAGTGACAGTTCCATGGAGGTGTTTCCCAATAACACCTTGTACTGTTACACAGCCAATTACCTCAGGCCATCCAATTGGATCACGAAGCCTATTGGGAAGTGGCTTTGGTGGAAATGATTCACCCTACGCAAATCCTAAATATCCTTCCTAATCAAAACACTTTTACCGTGGAAGTTCATGACGAGCAAGTGCAACAAAACTTGGATGAATGCACCACTGCAAGTGACTCTATGAAAACACAAGACCCCAAAACTAAACGATTCACCTATCTGTTGACCATTCCTGCAGGTTATTTTTTTAGCGGACAACATTTGGTGAACACGATTTCTACCAAATTCAATGCCGTGTTTGCCAAAGCCTTGGGGAGAACCAGAAAAAGTATCACCCTCGAGTACCACAAAATAGCTCGTCGCCTACTCATCAAATTTTCAGAGGACAAAGTATTGGCCATTACATTTTGTCGTGAATTGTATGATATTTTGGGTGGAGACACCAAGTTGATCAAGATGAAAAACGAAATACGAGCATTAATGGCAACTTGGATGTTGCGAAATATTTTCGATTCCCTGTAGAAATGAACCAAGGACTGAATTTGATTTTTGTGTATTCCGATGTGGCGGAGTACAACGTGGTGGGACACACCTCCGTACCGTTACTGCGTGTCATTCCTTTCAAAGTGGATTCTGACACGAACGCTGACGAGGAAGGTGGAAACACCTATCACGTTCACTGCGAATTTGTACATCCTCACTATTTGCCCGTCAGTAAGTCTTATTTCGACACTGTCAACATTACTATAAAAGGAGATCTGGGACAAAATATTCCATTTACCAAAGGGAAAGTCACAGTGAAACTCCATTTTCGAAAACGATTACTCTAACCTCTTGTCAGTCATGTATCCTGTGTACCAAGGAGTCTCTCGACAACGAGGACATGGTTTAGGAGATATGGTAAAATCGGCCTTTCGTACAGTGGTTCCCGTTTTGAAACCGATGGTGATACGGGGATTGCACTCCTTGAAAGATGCCGCTTTGACGCAAGGCAAAGAATTTCTCCAAAATGTCATCATTGACAAACAAAACCCCAAAGAAACTTTCTTGAGAGCAGGCAAAAATGTCTTGCTTCAAACGGGCAAAGACATTTTAGGTCGACGAGAAACTCCTATAAATGCTCTGGACGCTGCCGAGTCAGGCATTCCTGCTTCCCTGACGACACAGCAAGGACAAGGCAGAAAAAGACGACAAGGCACCCCTTGAAAGGACTTCACACTCCCAGAGCTAGAAAGACTAAGAAAAGAAAAACCGTCCGAGAGTTAGACATTTTCGATTATCAAAAATAATAAGAGAGAGAGAAAATGATGCACGGAGAGTCTTGCGCTTGTTCCAAGTCGGAACTGGATCTGTTTGCCATGCCACCGACCATGGTAACGATGCAAGAATCCCAATGGGTCGAATTTCATCCCGTCTCTTCTTTGACGGATTCAGTTCCCATCGAGTTTGAAATCAAAGGACAGTCCGAAGATTATCTCGATCTGAATAGCAGTTACTTGTACCTGAAACTGAAAGTGATCAAAACGGACAACACCAATCCGGGAGACGATGCTAGAGTAGCTCCCGTCAACAATTTCATGCATTCCTTGTTCCGCGAAGTGGATTTGTACTTGAATAACAAACTGGTCAGCAGTAGCATGGATACTTACCCTTACCGAGCGTACCTGGAAAATCTCTTGACGTACGGAAAAGAGGCCAAGAACACTCATCTGTATGTTTGCGTGGTTTGGAAACCTGACACCGCAGGTGAGAACAAGTTTAACGACACAGCCCTGACCGCTTTTGACGATCCTCACAATGTGGGCTTTAACGACCGTCGAAAGAAAATCCTGCAATGACGTAGTTTAGAACTGATTGATCGTTTGCATTTGGACATGTGGTTGCAAGACAAGTATTTGCTGAACGGAGTGGATATTCGCCTGAGACTCAATCGCAGCAGTGTCGCTTTCCATTTGATGGCTCATGCCAACGAGTACAAAACCATCATTCAAGAAGCCAGACTTCACGTGCGCCGCGTAGAAGTGTTACCTAAAGCGGGAAACGACATCAGTCAAACACTGAGCAGATCGACCGCCAAGTATCCGATACGACGCGTAGAAATGAAAACTATCACCATTGCTGCTGGACTCCGATCGAAGATCGAAGATCATCTGTTCCAAGGACAGTTACCCAAACGTTTAATCTTGGTATCGTCAGCAACGCAGCCCTCAACGGAGCCCACGATCAAAATCATTTCCAGTTTAAGCACTACAAAGTGTCCAAGATCGAAGTCAGTTGCGATGGCAAGACCTTGTGTACCAGACCGTTCGAACCTAACTTTGCCCAGAAGAAGTACTTGAGATCGTACTTGTTCCTGTACGAAGCTACCGGACAGCTAGGAACCAACACCAGTCACGGCATTTCCTACGAAGATTATGTAGGAGGTTACACTTTGTTGGCCTTTGATTTCACTCCAGACCAAGGCAGCGATAAAATCCGGTCAACTGCGTGTGGAACTTCAGTTTGTAGAAGCTCTCACCGAGACGGTCAACGTCATCCTGTATGCCGAATTCGATAATACCATCGAAATCAACAGTTTGAGAGAAGTCATTCTAGACTATTAGAAACTATGGAAGACTCTTATCCCTCTTTGAACAGTAGAGAATCTTTGGAAATGGAATGGGAGGATACCGTGAAAGCAGAACCCCAAGACAAAGACGAAGAGGACAAGGTGGTCACGTCCAGATGGCCAAAACAAGAACAACAATTAGTGTCCTGTTTTGCTAAACACCTGGCGGATAAAATTACGGAATTGACCAAGAAAGATTGATATGGATGTCAAAACGATCATCCCAGTCAAATTCAACACGATAAATGTCTGATGATGAGCCAAGAAGAAAAATTGGACGAGTATCTGGATGACGCTTGGAGTCTCATCTCGGAAGAAGCAGTGTTGCATGAGTGGTATAAAGGCTTGCGTGATCATTCCTACCCTCCATTAACTACTCTACAGATCTATCGCATCGAAGCTCTCTTAGCCCAGAGTGAGGAGACGAAAGGAAGAAACGGTTACTTGACAGAGATTTTCAAATAAAAAGTCAGAATTGAATTGATGACTTAGCATTACCTGTGAAAAAATAAAAAAAAAAAAACAACAAGAAAACAAAAATGGATACCTGGGAACTTTATTACCTTTTGAACAACAGTTCGTACACTGCTTCTTGGAATCCTGTCTTGTGTGCTAAAGATGAACTACCTCATCGCAAACCTCAAGACCATCAAGCTTATGTCATCAACACGGACGACAGTCATCTCCCAGGAACCCACTGGGTAGCCGTCTTCTTCCCTCAAGAGGATTGTGTGGAGTATTTTGATTCGTATGGATTATCCCCTTTGGAAGACAACATCATTGACTTTATGAGAAGAAATGCCCAGGCGACACGATTCAATAATGTGAAATTACAAAGCACAGTTTCCATGGTGTGTGGACAATATTGTGTGTATTTTTCTTCATCAACGCAGTCTTGGATATCCGTTAGAACATTTAATGACTTATTTTGATCGTCACTCTTCTAGAAATGATGAAAAAGTAGATCGATGGTTTTGTGACCATTATGGTTATCTCTTGTCTTTAGCTAGGAAACGTGGTGTACATCAATGGCCTCATGACTTCCATCAGTGGAAAGTTCACATAATTTCACAACGTTGTCAACCTTGTCAAAAATAAGTTTGTTTGAGATTATTGTTACTTGTTAGTGGTTAGTTGTTTGTTGAATAAAAAATGTTGTGTTTTGAAAAAAAAAATGTGTCTGTCGTTTGTTTTCAAAAAGCACTGTGAATATATGCTCTTTGACTTCTCTCTATCCCTCACCATGACATTCGCTATCATAACGTTCAGACATTAAAACCGAATAGGGATAGCACCCGTTAAACTCGTACATGATCTTGGGGTTTTCTAAGTCCCAGACATCTACCGAAGAACTTCCAATGGTTTTTTCGCCTCCTCCGTTGCGAGCGTGTTGGATCCATTTGTCTTCATTGTCACACAAGTAATGTAACAAGCGTAGGGCTTTGACCGAGCATTGACGTTTGACAAAGTTCATCGTTTGAGGACTTATGACAGCCAAGGTGTTTTCGGGCATGAATCGTTGGAGGTATACTAATGAACACGCTTTGGCAGTGGTGCAAGCTTCTTTCAAAGGAACGATCTCTCCGTGTTCCATGAATAATTCTCGAAATTTTCCACAGAAACGCCGTAAAATGTCCACGTCGGAACGACAATACTTTAACATTTCTTCCTGAAAGTCGAAAGGGTCCGAAGCGTGAGTTTGGTACCAAGCGTAGAAAGCTTCTTTTGTGTGGGTAGTAGATATAGGTGTGTTTTTTCTTCTCTTCCCGTCTGTGTGGATAGTAGATATTGGGGTGTTATATGCGTTCGCGTAGCGTTTGTGTGGATAGTTTATGTGGTGTGGTTTTATGCGTTCGCGTACATTTGTGTGGATAGTATATATGGTATGTTTTATGTGTTCACGTAGCGTTTGTGTGGATAGTAGATATGGGTGTTTTTGTCTTCTCTTCCCTTCTGTGTGGATAGCTTATAATGAGTTTTTTCTTCCCTTTCGTGTATTTGTTTGTTTTTATGCGTGTACGTACGTTTCTTTGTGTTTGTATTTGTGCGTTTGTATGTGTACGCGTACGTTTCTTTGTGCGTGCGTGTGTGTATTGGTCTTTGTTTGTCCCTTTAAAACTCCCTTTATCCATATCAAATTCATGTCACCCACCTACCTGTAGTAGCGCGTATTAGGTCAGTAACTTGCAACACTGTTGCCATTATTCCCCTAGTGTTGAGTAAAGTGACGTCATTGAAGCTGGAAAGTTTGAGACTATAAATATAGACTTGGGTTTTCCACAGGTTGTAGCTATAAATACATACCAGGGTTTTTAAACAGGAACGTCACACAAGCTGAGGCTATAAATAGATAGTGGGGTTTTCCTTAGGAATTTAATACGAGTTGTAGCTAAAAATAAATACTAGGTTTTTCCAAAAGAAATTTCCTACCAGTGGTGACTATAAATAGATACTAGCGTTTTTATGCATAGTATTTTTGGTAGTGTAAGAGATAGTCTATTTTGTGAGATTTTATCTCCTTCTCTTACATTTTAAGATAACACTGGGTGTTTGAATAGTGAGTATGATATAATGGATGGTATAGTGGGTGTAATGGATAATATTTTTGTGGCGTAAGGGATAGATATTTTGTGAGCTTTCATCTCCTTCTCTTACATTCTAAGTGAACACAAGGCATTTGTTTGTACGTGTAGATATATGTATATATGGCCTACATGTATATAAGTTAGTTGTGTATAAGTAATATGGTAGAAGCCAGCAGCCATTAGCTGTATAAAACAGTGGCTATAAAATTGTAGTTACTGATTTTATTACGGCTGGTGGCTGATGGCTGATGTGTTGAGAGCATTTAGGTTTAATGACTGTATTAAGCGGGTGCTATTTGTAGTAATGAGGTCCTTACACTTTGATGAATGACAATGATGTTGACGGGAAGCACGAACATGAACACGAATGACGTCATATTTGTGACGTCATGCGCATGCGCTATAAAATTTGGCGCATGGAAAATCTAAATGAAAAATGTGATTCTCGTGCGTGTTCGGCTGTTGCCATTATTCCCCTAGTGTTGAGTAAAGTGACGCCATTGAAGCTGGAAAGTTTGAGACTATAAATATAGAGTTGGGTTCTCTACAGGCTGTAGCTATAAATAGATACTAGGTCTAAATGAAAAATGTGATTCGCGTTCGTGTGCAACTTGTTGCAAGTGTCCAGTACCGTGACGTCATGCCACCTGTTCCATTCCTATTGTTCCCATACAAAATTCCCATTGACCCTATAGTAGCCCAGGGTGTGCCATTTGTCCGTATAAATCTTGTCCGTCTGTAGTCCCACCCATGTTAAATTTCCCTTGTCCGTAGGGTACAAAGTAGGGTCCCGTAATGCTAATTCCCATTGTCCGTAGGGTACCCCAGGGTGTGCCATTTGACCGTATGAATCTTGTCCGTCTATAGTCCCACCCATGTTAAAATTCCCCATGTTAAATTCCCATTGACGCCAGGGTACAACCCCCCCCCACTTTAACATAAAAGTCCCATTGTTGCTAGGGTACCCC
>JAECUM010040540.1:0-23885 GCA_016617855.1 Megalonaias nervosa
TATATATATATATATATATATATATATATATATATATATATATATATATATATATATATATATATAGTAATGTCCTTCAGAATATTCACCCTATATTGAAAGATAATTATTAATTTCATGAAAACGAAAAATATTTGTTAAAAACTCTTGCTTTTGAAAACTTTTTAGTCCAAAGTTTTGAAAATGTAGTGTATATACCGCTTGTTCGGTATCACGATATTGTAGAAATAAAAAGTATGAATGATATGAAGGCATTCCAGGTTCTCAGAAATGCTAATTGTGTCACGAGGTCGGTTTGTATACATTCAGTGTTATGTACAATGAAGCTAGTAATGTTGTTCGAGTGAAATATTTTTATGTAAAGAAAATTGAACCCACACTAACTTCGAGTTGTGATTGCTTTTTCATTGGGTGTACCAAAATTGCCAACGTGGATTTAAGATTGTGATGATTTCTGACATGAGTTAAAGTAAACAACAATGTTGTGGTCGCTGGAACTATCACCTCAAGAAAAAAAAAAAAAACACAAAAAAAAAAAACGTGCTTCGAGACAAACATCACAAACATTGGATTTTATTTCGGCATCAGCGTAAGGAATGTCTGGTTAGTAATTAAGTATTTTGTTACGCTGGGAAAGGAAGCATTTTAGTCAGAGTTTTAACTGCGTTGTTTATTTAGGCTTTGTAAACACATATCGACTATGTGACGCCATGGGAATGCTCTGATGGTGTCCTGCAGAGTCAATGATGCTAACGTACTTTCAAGCTATTTATTTCACATAAACACAAAACACATCGTGGGGAGATTGTTTGAAACATGTCTCCTATATACAATGTTTAATAAATAAGATGCAACATTCACTTTCCCTTTAAAGTGAAGTTCAGGTATGGGAACTCCATTATTGTCAATGCTTTATTAATGTGGCCAGAGTACTGATTCGAATGTGGCGTCAGATTTCTCTAATGTGCGCTTGATTAGTAGCTTTCTTTGTTTTGTTTTATGTACCTGGAGCATGTATTGACCCAATACGTCACGACTTACCGTATCATATTGTCATTATACTTTATGGTACGCACAGGAACCAATTTGTCTCGATTTTGTACATACTCGCAAAGTGATTCCACTGAAAGTACAGTTCAACAAGCTTATTCTGTGATGGACATTCGGCTCACTTTCCGTGTAAAACAACCAAATCCAGCAACAGACTTGACATCATTCTTAGAGTATGTTTTGTGCCCACTTGCACTAGTGTAAGGATTTATACGCCATGATTCTGATAGAGTTTTGACTCCATATTATTCGCACCATGCTCTAGATTATAAATCAAAGCACAGAGCTGAGAAAACCGTACTTGCAAGAGGGAGGATGGTCACAGTAATAGCGCGTAAGCTTATTTGTATACCAAGCAAGAATTACTTTTCTGAGATAATCAGACACTTTATTATTACTAATTTTGTCTAAGAGCATAATTATTTAGGTTTTCAACGCAGAATAATAATTTATTTTCATCGACTTAATAACCGTACTAAACACAGAATCAGCAAATAAATGGCAGTAATTAGTCTTGAAAGTATTTGATCCAGAATGATAAATTGCAATATCGCTTGATAATTACATTACTTGCGTCACTCTGCTGCTGATGAATATGTCCTAACAGTTATTATAGGTATAATAACATGTTTATCACTGTAATTACTATATTTTGCCACCAAACCATATTTTATTCTGAGTATTAATTGGTCTTTTCCTCCTTGTAACAAACACACCCATTTCGTACAGTCATGAACCAGTATTTGAAGATTCCAGCACATAATTTGCACTGTTCCCTAAAGTTTACCAGATAAATAAACAACGTCATTATATTTAATTCAGCAGTTGCTAAAATAAGCTACAAAATAATCCATCAAGGACACCTGTTTTCTTATGGCCCTAAAAAAATGAACAACGCTATTTTAGTTTAATGCAAGATTAAAATACGCATGCGCTGTAGCAAAAACGGATTTTTTTTACAACACTCTTGTGGCAAGGTAGTACCCATGGATAAATATTGAAGACTAGTCCGTGTTTGTTGTAAGCAATAACTATGTAAATTCTCCATGTAAAGGTGGTTTGAAGTGATTTTTCTCCCTTCCATTAAGTATATGTTAGGCACGGGAAGTGTCTGTGTAACTCAAGAGATATGTATTAGAGTCTGATTATTTCAAGCCTTTTATGCTTCCGTATCTTTAATAGGAATTCGAAGATGCTCATTCATTATACCCTGCAGGAGAATCATTTCTTTTCGAAAAAAACTTAATTTTAATAATATGTCTAATAGCAACAGTTAATAGCACGAAAGGATAATGTACACATTAAATAAGAATAGCTATCAATTAGATGCACAAATGTACATTAAATGATTAATTATTCATCAGAGATTCCTAATGACGTTTAGAATTCTATGTGCATGATTAGGGTTGAATACCTGGAATTTGTTTGTTCGTTTTATTCACTGGAATCATTTTCATGCGTCTTGCAAAATCTCACAGATGCTTTTATTCCAGCTAACACCTAATTTTTATATTTGAATACACATTTCTGGAGACCAACGTGTGCTTCGCACTGACAATAGAGAAGCGTCAGATCACGATTTGTGTAATGGACCACATCACTTGTGAACTCTGCATTCCTCAACATGATGTCACATTTATCATCCTCGCATTTATCTCCAGGTATTTTTTTGTCAGGGAGGAGAATAGAAGTGACAATGCAAACATAAGTGAAGATAGATACTTGATAAAGCAATACCTTGAACAATCTGAATATTTGAAGAATGCAACCATAATTTCACATACCAAAATTGGCCACAATACAAAGGATGCAGACCACACGATACGATATGCTTTTCGTTTAAATTTGAGGCTCCCAGAGTTGAAAATACACACCAATGAACAAAGAGCGATCTCTGATTTATAAAGGCAACAAAAATAAATACAGGAGGTTGATTCGGACATGGTGAGAACTTAAATGTAAACGTACTTCGTGTCCTTTTATTAGCGATCACAGGTAATCAGCTCTCGGTTTATCAAATTTAACTGATTTTTTAAAACAAAATTCCCGCTCCCTTGCTGCTATATTTTTTTTTCTTTTCTAAATTTATTTAGGTTACATTTAAAATCGCAGCATCTTCTTTTCTGATAATGTTAAGTAACAAGGTCTCTGTCCATAAATAATAATAAAAATTGCCATATATCTTATCTAGATCTTCAAATTTACATCATTTGCTGCATTATATATATATATATATATATATATATATATATATATATATATATATATATATATATATATATATTATTATATATATATATAAAATTCAGAATATTGTTTTAAAAATGTATACCTCTATGTTGTATATTGTTAGTTGTCTTTTAAGCTGTTGTTACTGTTTCAGTTTTAATGTATCTGAACTGTCTTGCTTTATTGTAAATACGATTATGCGACAAAAGTAGTTCGGTCATCTCAAACGGATAACTTTGCTTCTATTTGTCAAGACGATATTTTATTATCATATCTCTGTCAAATACACGAGAGAGAGAGAGAGAGAGAGAGAGAGAGAGAGAGAGAGAGAGAGAGAGAGAGAGAGAGAGAGAGAGAGATTAATTTATAATTACGAAGGTATTATCGTTCTTGTAATTATCATTACACAATTTCTAATCAACAGGTAATAGATTTGACTGTATGCTTAAAGTCTCTATATCCGGATACAAGGTTACATACATTACTAATTAATTTAAGCTCATCAATGTATGGAGAAAATCGAGGAAGACGATTTCCGTTATTATTTCAGAGAGACCTTAGAATGCTGAAAATATCGAGGTAGAATATTGGAATATGATCGATCGTTTCTTATAATGTAATATAACACTCAATCAATTTCACTGTTAAAATACAGAAATAATAGGGCACTTATAACGCTCTAGATTTGAGATCGATAAAGTAAATTAATATTACGCTATTGATGTGTGGCACATTGCATTTTATTTTCTGAGTTCATCCTTTTTAGGCAAGATGTTTCATGGAAGAAAGGCGATATTTTCTTGAAAAAGCCGAAATGCTATTTTCAATTGTATCAAACCATTTATGTAAAATGACATGCATACTATCAGTATTGGACGTTTATCAGTCTGTCGAAGGACAGAGAGCAAAATAATTGATTTTGCAAATGCACCACACACTTGTAGCAAGAGGTTTCTTTTATTATTCATTTAGTCTTCATTTTGTTTCATTACATCTGTGTATCAATTTGAAACGTAGTGAACGTTGCGACTGAAACGGCACTCAGGGAGCCAATCTTATCAGGGTTACTGTAATTGTGTTATGTATATCAATATTTTGTTCACTCTTGGTACATGACTGTATCTATATTATGTGTAATATTTGTTCAAAACTGTAAATCATAGTGATTTTCAATAAAGAAGATATTACATAGCTAATTTTTTACTCATTTGCATATAAAATTTTTTTTAGTCAAACACATATTCAGAAAGGGATTCGATCAATCGCCGTGAAATTTTAGTCCAGGTCTGAACGACGCTTGACGGTCGATGCCAAATTAAATTCTGATTTATCTCTCAGTAAAAAAAAAAGTTTATATGTTTACTTTTTATCCGTGAATTTATTTGTATTTCATGTCATTCATCTCATATTGATCTGTTCTAAAAATTACTAATAGGTTCTTCCACTTGCTCTATGCGACAATACATTTTTAACAATTTCTTATGAATATAAATTAAAGTTTGACATCAGTCAGCCGGGGATGGGGTACAAGATGTATCCATAATGCATGGGAAAGTACTATGCCCTGATTATTCCCCGCCTTTGTAATGGGAATAGAAAGCTCTTTATATCGTTTATCATCATGTGCATAATTGCTTGTAAATTTGGCATTCAATGCTCGTTTGCATTAGAGACCTATTTTGAAAAAGTGTTCTGAATTACCTCTTAAATGAACAGTAGTTTTAATAAATGACATGAACATACAGTTTGGTATTATGTACCATATTATTTCATGTAAGTGGGTTATTATGTGCAGTATAATTTGTATGGAAGATTTTTTATTATGTACAGCATAATTTGTATGTGAATTTGTTATGATGTACAGTATTGTTTGTATGTAAGTTTGTTACTACGTAGAGTGTAATTTGTTTGTATGTTTTGTATTATGTACTGCATAATTTGTATGTAAATTTGTTATTATGTACATTATAATTTGCATGCAAGTTGGTTATTATGTACATTATAATTTGCATGTAAGTTTGTTATTATGTACAATATTATATGTATGTAAATTTGTTATTATGTAAGTATTATTTGTATAAAGTTTGTTATTACGTACTGTATAATTTGTAAGTTTGATATTATGTACATTTTAATTTGTATGTAAGTGTGTTATTATATACAGCATAATTTGTATATACGTTTGTTTTTATGTATGATATTATTGGTATGTAATTTTGTTATTATGTACAATATTATTTGCATGTAAGTTACGCATTCTGTTTTATGCTTTAGGTATAATTTTTAAATTAGAAACCTGAAATGCGCTTAATGAACAGCCATTTTCAATAAATGACCGATACAAACAATATGAGTTTCTCGTATTTATTCCAAAACAGCTAATTAAGGCTGTCAGAAAGAACATTGCTTGGACTTTTTAATCGCGGTTTCGTTATATGATCAAACATATATGTGTTTGTTATGTATTTACAAATCAATGAATTGACAGTTATCGGATATGACACTACCGTGTGTTAAGCCTTGCTATAATATATTCTGTTTTAAATGACACGGTATACAAGAAGGGTACTCCACATACTGGATAATATTGGTTTCTTTTACATGTCGAGATAACACCCAGAATTGTTCACAATGTTAATATTTATAAATGAAACATGCGTACTGAATGCGTAATAATACATTCAAATGCGACATAAAACATATTTAGGCCACCAATAGCTTCTTCTAGATCCTAGATCATAGAGAGATCTTGTGGATAATTGAAACACGTTGTTAGAACTAACTGTAGCGCAATATTTAAAGCTTGAAACAAAACAGTTCCAAGAAAAGTTATTTATAATTTTCTCCCCATTTTCTAAGCCCATTGAAAAACGGACGAGGTTAATTATTTTTGGAAATTGTTTTTTTGTTCGTGTATGCCTTACCCTATCCCAAAGAAAGCAATTTCCAAGCATATTTTCTCATGATCAATAAGTCATATCTCAACTTACTCTTGGATTTACCATCTGTTTACTCATCGAGTCCCATATAACTTCTAAGGTTATAGTTCTATCAGTATGTGTCCTGTCCGTTACTCCGGCGTAATCAGCGAAATCTCATAATTTCTGTTCCTGCTTGCACCTATCTGGACTCAAATAAAAACTATTTCGACACAATACATTTAATGTAATAACGTGACCATGACAATAGGCGTTATTTACTTTCATATAAACGTTTGACGTATCTACAAACAATTGAGCTTTCCTTAAAACGATAACTGCGACTCTTGTGTCAATCTATTTCTCATGAATGGGGTGTTTTAAAGCTAAGATCGATCCACTAGTGTATGCATTAAGTCGCACTACTGAAGTTGCCAGACATGCTGTGTGATTTGGGTTTCACTTCTGTCTACCAGAAAGTCATTAGTGGTTATTATCCAAAGCTAAGTTGATTTTGATAAGTTGATGGAACCATTAACTTTTAATAAAAAAGAAATGTTTTGCACCTGAGTCAAGTTAATGTCTAACATGAACAGTGTTCGGCTGGTAGAGCTGGTTGAAAATACTGTTTGTATAATTTCTACAGCTTAGAGTTTCTAAAGATAACATCAACGAGACATCTACATGTTGAATGTGAGCGGTGGGATAGGCACAACGGTGTGCACTTCCTGCTTTAGCAAGGATAATTGTTACTTATATTTATGAGTTGTTACTAAAATTGTAATTAAATTGTGGGTAGAATTAAATATCTTTTTCGTGGCATACAGTTAGATTGTTTCAAAGTCTATTAAAGATGAAGAAATATTAACTTATTATTTTTTAGTATATTTTGCACGAAACAAATAATTTTGTTCATTAATTTGCAATCCTGACTGCCTTGTATGTGATTTTGACTTTAGTTTACAATAAATCTCCGAAGAACAAAAGGTTTTAAAAACAAATGGAAACTCAGACAATGAATGTGATGTGATAATTGTATATTTAGCGCTCCTCTTTCTTTTATTGGCAGGACTGTATCGGATATTACAGTCGAAACTTAGTCTCTACTCCTAACGCTGGTTAAGACCAGGAGTGTTTCTGATTGAAAACCTGTCGCAGATTTTACCATGGATGCACGAATAAATGAAAACAAACTTCAATTTAATGTTACTATCGATAAACTATACACTTGACGAACCTGATGTTTTTGACGATTTAGGGTCGTTGGCAAATGTTAAGAAAAAGTGAAGGACAGATTTTCAGACTGGTAAAGAATGCTTGTTACAACAATCTACAGACAACGAATAACAAGTATTCCCCTCATGCTGTTATCACGGTTAACTTGCCAAATGTCACATTTTCGATTTTGTTTTTAGGAGAAGAAAATTAAAGTATTCACCCAAAGTACTAATGACCAATTCAAATCTGCTTAAAGCATTCGCCCGAACTATAATTACCTATCCAAGTCTGCTTAAAGCATTCGCACAAAAATAATATTTGTGTACTAAATTAAATGGTATCGTGATTGACCAAACTGCATCCGCATAAGGCATATGCCAGAGTTTTTCAGCGAAAATATACCAAACATGAAGTTATATCTCCAAGTTTTACAAGAAAAATATACTAAACATAAGGCCATAGGTCCAAGTTTTACAACGAACATATACTAAACCTAAGGCCATATGTCCAAGTTTTACAACGAAAATTTACCAAACCTGAGGCCATATATCCAAGTTTTACAAAGAAAATATACCAAAAACATCATGCCATCGATATGTCTCAGAAATGTATACAGATTCGTTTGTGTTGATCATACCATACGTTTTGTGTGGCAATAGAAACACTTCACGTTGTGTCGAAAGTGTATTAAATTTACAGATAGAAACATTTCTATTTCCTGAAACAATTTTAAAAATATTGAAAACGCTTTAAAGCCAAGCTCAAGGTCATACACCCAACTGATGAAGGTCTACCGAAAAAGCTAAGCTCAAGGCCATACACCCATTTGACGAAGGTCTACCGAAAAGACAGGTCATCAATGAAGGTCCAACTTTAAAGCTAAGTTCAAGGCAGTAAGGTCATCCAATGAAGGTCCAATATAAAAACTACATAAAAATAAAATATAACTTAATTTCATTTATTGAAAAGTCTTACGTAAATTTGATTTTCTTAGTAGCCTCAACATTTAGACTGTAAGGTAAACATATCCTACATTTATATCAACCTGACGGATGAAACTAATAGAAGCAATTCAGCTTCTAGAATTAAGGATCAGAATCAAAGTATATATTATTCATCTCAGTCACCATGACAATCAAAGTAATCCCAGCCATATCTTGGTCATCCCCTAAGCCTTTCCACATTTTATTTAAGGTTTCCCAACGGAAGCATTTTCCAGTGGTACTTTTTCATCATTGATTATTCTTGTTAGAGCCAATTCGACCCCTCTGATTGCCATTGTTTAATTACATTTTCCCATCCATAACAAATGTTTTCCTTCTTTCTGATTAACAACTATAGGAACAGTGTCCATTATTCCGACCTAATTATTTCACTGAAGTGTCCATTTTGGCACCGTTCTGGCCAAGAATCAAATTGACAGCATTAACTGTCAGCCTTGATGGCATGGGCGTGAAGATGGTAGGTTGATTAATATTGTATCCACAAAAGAAGGCTTCTTAATTTACGTTTACTTTATCACTTAACAATCAAAGTTTCTTTGAAAATCCATCTGAGACTATTGAATAATTCCATTCGTCGGCATCCAGGCTGCTTTTAATCTGTTTGGCAGCCAATGTATAAATCTATCAATTCGGAAAAGCGTTAAGGCAGAATTATCGGGCGCGCAATGTACAGGTGAATCTCTAAATATCTTATATTATATTAAATTTATCCAACAGATGAATGTTGTTTGTTACTGCTGTTAGGCCATGATTCCCTCTTTTTATTTCAAAGATTAGATAAATTTAAGTAGTATTTTAGTATTTTGGAACCAACATAACTTACCAAATATAAACTTTCATGGGTCTTTGTCGTCTGTATTTTGATTTGTCTATTTTATTGTGTGAAAATAAATTCATTGTTTGACCAGTAAGATGACATAACCTTTGATATAAATTTCAAAAAGAAGGAAGACAGGATGCAACCAAACCTTTGTCAAATTTGTTTCGTTTTGAAAACTGATTACAACTATTTTCTACTTGAGACATAAAAATGGATCTTATAGCTCTTATATACCACCAAATGAAGAGTGTATATATATATATATATATATATATATATATATATATATATATATATATATATATATATATATATATATATATATATATATATATATATATATATATATATATATATAATGCAATAAATAGGATATTCCATGAAAAAAATTAGAACATTAACAAGTGAGAAATGTGTGGTTTCTGGTATTAGGTTTGGGGAAAGAGTCCAGAAAGAATTATAAATCACATGGGATAAAAGTATCTCTGTTTTGCTTCAATCAGAATCTGTACATGGTCTCTGCAAATTTAAATACATGTCTTTTCCCATGACAGGTAAACGAAGAAACATCACAGTCTGATAATTTTGTGTTATTACGGATATCTGTATTATCTGTAGAGGATCTCAAATGGGTAATGGTTTAATATTGAATTTATGAAACGTGTTGAATAATGTCCAACTTTTGCGAGCCTTGGACATTATTCAACGAGTTTCATAAAAAATATAATATTAAATCATTACCCATTGAGATTCTTTATGTCAGTTTAAATTATTTAGATAGAAAGAAGAGTGATTAATTTCGTTCATTTTGACAGATGGTGCACCTTTCATTTGTTGTGCATGAAATATGGTCCCAAACAAAGTCGAACTAGTAAAATTAGATTGTACTTTTTTTGAAAAAAAAAAAAACTATCAATCAACGAAACAAGCGTCCATCCGAATAAACAGAAAATTTTATAACGACAAGATAATTTTTCAAAACAAAATGATCAATGCGTATGATGTCACATTGTTTGATACGGTGCACAGTAGGCATAAAATACATGTTTACCCTAAAATGTAACTTTCACAACTAAACATTACATTGTTGAGATTTTCACGTGAAATAGGATTACTGGATGCAGAAATTCCCATATTTACTGTAATGTATTAGCGACCGGATATTTGCGGTATTTGATTTAGAACAGTGAACTGTACGGAAGACGTAAACAAATTTTGTTTTGAGTCGGATTTGCTTCACATATTTACTACGTAATTATTCTGTGGCTGGATAAAGTTCTGTCAGTTGGGAGACCGGTTTATGTTGACATTCTTTTGTGAAAAGAGGTGAGTTTATTTACGTCTGTAAGTTAACATTTAAACCACTCTTGTATATGGGGTGGATTCTATGTTACAGACATACCGACCCCCCACCCCACACACCGCTATCAAATGATCAATACCATTAGTTTTGCTTCTTGTTGTTGTTCTTGTCTTGGAGTTTTACGCCATTTTCCTTGTGATGATATTGTTGTACATGATATAAGAAACACTTGTGGGGGTAAATTGTCCATATTCAGACAGCCGAGATAATTTTTCCTCAATTTCCTTTCGCGAATCGAGTTGTCTGCCAAAATGTTCATTGAAAACAAAACATTTCAGATGGCGGGCTTAACAATTTTTTACACGATCGCAGCCAATCAGTAAAGAGAATATTGCACAATAATATCAGGGGCTTCTTTGGACCAATTAGAATCACATAAAGTGATATGTTCACATGTTATAATATCAAAAATATGAAACTGGACGCACTACAGGCAACGTCTACTGACTATGTGATACATTGACATATTATATAGTTTATTTAAGTCATTTTGGGTTCATGACATTTATGTTTTAATTCTATAAATTCAGTGGCTTGCTTGTACTATAGTAAAAGTACTTCGACAATAAGTTGTGGAATTTCCATTTATACACCAAGGCTGATTGCCAATGTCAAGTCAACAACTATTTCGGTCAAAGTACGCCACGCATTAATTGAACGTAGGTTACGAAAACATCACGTGATCATAGGAAAGCATCTGTGCTATATACATGCTTCCTAACTGTTGTTTGGTTCATTAATATGAAAAGTTCAAATGATGAATCTTGACATATTTCACAATAACATGATTTAAATGTTCGGGAATCTTTTCGTGATTCCGATTGTTCTTGATTCGATGCGTAGGTAGTGACTATATAAAGCAAATAAATAAAGCAGCATCTCATTCTACAGTTATCTTCAGCGTTTGCAAGAGTCTTGAGAAAAAGGTAGATTGATCTGTAGTTTGTTCAATGAAATCTCTCTCTCTCTCTCTCTCTCTCTCTCTCTCTCTCTCTCTCTCTCTCTCTCTCTCTCTCCTGTATTACATTACATAAGGGCCCTGGGTGTCTCAGAGGATATCAAATCAAAATGAAGTCTTGATTTAGATTTGGGATATGAGAATAGTTTTAGTCGCACTGTAATTTGTAGTTTACATATAAATTTTTTAAATATACATGAATATCAGGGTGTTAGATGTTTGCAGCTTTATGAATTCTCGTGGCATAGATGGCCAATTAAGAATTGCTTAGTGAATGTTTTCTGGAATCGTAAAACCAAGATCATTTTGGTCCAACTGTTCTTGAACTTGTTCGGTCAGGATATTGACGATGGATGTGTGTTTTCATCTGCATTAATGTTCTTGACTTAGTAGGATTCATTATTTATACCAAAGCTACTTCCTATTGAACTTTGTGATCCAGCTCTGTGGATAGAAGTAATTTTGGCTGTGAGACAACAAAATGTGTTCTTGGGAAACACATCCATAGAACTGGCACTAGGTAATATTAAATAAAATTGATTATTTATAGTTCGATGGTTCTGGCTTCCGAGGAGTCACTTATGGTCAAAGGAGAATGATTTTCTAAATGTTCCAAAAGAGGGCCGCTGTTGTTACTGGAAGGGTGGTTGTTGTGACTGACGTTAGCAGCAAGGCTACCGTATTTGTAGTTGTTGTTGTTACTGTCGGTACTATTTTTTCGACGACTGACTGTAAAGATGATAACCAATAAAATTGTCAAGTAACAGTGTCTTCAATTGTTTGTCCCCTTGTTGCAAACTCATATTTCCAACGCTGCTCCGATGACACGATACACCACAAAGATTTGGCACACATTTTCCACAAAACATCCACATAGGTTGATTTAGTAGTTCTTGAAGAAATGAACTCTGAGAAGGAGAGACAGCTGCTGTATTTAGCGACATAGTGGTCTCTTCTACTCCTTTCGTATAATAGATGACTTGTTTAGCGGTAATCCAATAATCGAAACGAGGTGAATATCCTTTCCACTCCACTTTCACTTCCTGACGTTTGCCGCTGACGTTTGCGTTTTCTTCTTGCTTTCGATGTCGTACACGCAGTCTTATTTGTTTTGTCACTCGTTGTAATTTAGGTAGTGAAAAGTTACTTTTGACACTTCCTTTCATGTCTTCCAATTTATAGACTGGAGGATCGCGTCCACGCATTGGCCAGTGACACGAAAGAATTCAGTTAGGTAAACGACCTTTGTCGAAAAAACGTTTAGTGTCTCAAATGCAAACCCAATCTTCGGTTTATAAAATCTCTTTTTTTTCTTCTGGGTGACGTTGCAAACAACAGATTACACATCACCACTTCGTTTTCATGGGTCGCTTTCTTCGGGTGCACATCCTTTACTTCAATAGTACGATTGATTGCAAGTTTTACAGATGTGGTAACGTGTCAATTTAAGAGAATGTTGATGTGTAAAATATGTCTGTCCACATACTTTCTTTCAAAGGTCTCTCAAAATGCTCCACGACACTCGCTTTTATTTCAGTATTTGCAGTGGTAATAAAATGAATATCTTTTTAAAATTCTTTTTGAAAAGAATGGTTCAGAAATTCGGTGCCATTCTATGTTTGTGTTCTAAAGGATGTCTACCATATTGTTTCAAAGTCAGTTGTAAAGCTCGCACGAAATCTTAACTTGTTTTTAAAACTCAAAGGAACTACCCAAACTGAGTTTGAAAACACGTCGGTGACTCAAAACAAATATTAGTAACCACGATTGTATGTAACCGAACATTTGCTTGCTATTGCTGATCAATATCTGCTGCTTTGGTTTGATATTTGAAAACGTCGTGGAAAGGGTTTGTTTAACAAGTACTTCGATTGTTCTTGTAACCTGTGTCTCACATCTTGATAAAGAAAACGTTTGATTTTGGTTTTAGCAGTATAATAATTTTTTGAATTCATTCGTCGTATCCAGCAGAGTGAGCAAGTTGTGAAAAATGGTGCAAAATATGGCATCCATTATAAGGTTGACTGTATGTGTTATTGTTGCGCCTCAGTAAGTCATCAATTGTGCGTTACAGCTCTTAGTTTGATGTTTATGTGGTATTGGTTTAGATTGCGACGAGGCTTAATATGTCCTACAAAACAATAAGAGAAGGAGGAGTCATCGGTTGTTTGGTTTCTTTTTCTTGTTCCTTTATTTATTTCTGTCTTCCCTTCTTTCCTTCTTCTTCTTCTTCATCTTTGTAACCCAAGCTTTCATTTTGCTTGGTTGGTAGTAAAGGAAGGTGTCAACAAGGAATCTGCGATCATCCTATTAGATAATCGAGCAGACAGAGTTTGAAACATTTCTCTTGTTTTTCTTCTTCCATCCCTGTGGCTGTGACTCTCATCCGCCTTGTGGATCTTAATTTTTCTTAGCTTTTCACTTTTAACAACGGTCATATTAGCATAGATAGAAAACCGCTTTGAACGAGCAATTTTTTTCTTTGATCGGTTATTTCTTTATCACCATTTGGCGAAGAATGTTCCCACGTTTTCCTAAACACTGTTTCTGTATCTTGGACAAAAAACACCTTTCTTTTTGAAGCGTTCAAACAACATTAACACCTCTCAATGTTTAACTAAACTAGGACTGAGTCGGGATTTTATTGGATTTTGTTTGTTATTGATTATTGGTTTTGGGATGAAAGTTGTTTCCTGGGATGAGGAGGACGGTGTGTACTTCCTGGTAACGTCTTTGTTACAGAAATAGGAGTACTGAAGTTAAGTTTATTCTACATTTTTCATCATTTATACTGGAATTTGTCTACTCTGATTGTCCACTATGGGCATCGCTCGACAATGAGGATGTTTTCATGAAAAAAATCTTATCTGATGCTGTTTGAATAAACGTTGTAACCTTTGTAACACACCTGTTCTGTAATGTACCTTTGTCTTAAGAGAGGTAATTTTTTTTTATCTACGGCAGCTGTCGCTAGTGCATAAGACGTCGAAAGTAGAAGTTCCCTTCGAAGTGGGTTACCATTTTTGCATCAAATAAGGAAACACTGTGTAACGGGGGGGGGGGGGCTTTAAAACATCAAAGCCTCCTTAACTGATTTGGCGATCGTTAACTAAGATATGACCTCCCACGGTGTTATTGCCAAGTGTGGACGGATAGATGGAACGTTAACAGACAACTGAGCAAGGCTATTGAAAGAAATAAACAACTACGAGCACCTTTATCAATAAATAAAAATAAATTTAATCAATTAACACATAACCAAAAATTTCATTTTCAATCCAAAAGATTTACTAAAATAAATTTAATCAATTAATACATAACCAAAATTTCACTTTCAATCCAACAGATTTACATTGATAGAATTTAGTCGCAGTGTTCAATTCATATCATGTTACGAGTGGTGAATTAGAGAGTACAATTCCACGCTTGACAGCATCACCTGGCGTCTATCTCCTCTTGTCTTGTATTTCCACGTCTAATGTGTAAGCTTTGGTCCCCTTTCTGATCCTGATTATTCCGACCTCACTTAGATGCGGATTTCCCTCTGACTCATCGGGTTTTCCTTTTCTCGGAAGGGATAAATCTGTTCCCTTAAATACGAGAGTATTACGAAAGCTATATAATGTTTCACCACTTATCTGTATATATATATATATATATATATATATATATATATGTATAAGTATATATATATATATATATATATATATATATATATATATATATATATATGTTGTTATATATATATATATATATATATATATATATATATATATATATAAACTCTCTTTGTTCGTATTCAGATTAGCGATTCACACTGCATAAATTCTGACAATGTGATATTAACGAATACTGTCCTGACAGACTTCTGCATTTCGGTAAGGTACACCGTTATATTTAGTACAAATGACCTAAGCTCGACAGTTCATTGCCCTCGCCGCACGACAATTGACTAGAAATTACCACTTGCTCTATACAGACAAATGCGATCGTATATACCAGCATACATTACTACACGTCTTATTTACATTTGACTAGTCAATTCTGTCCAATAATATAAATGCTCAATTACTTATGGCATAATATTCACTAAATCTAGCTACAGTAACCAATAACCTGCAAGATCATTTAAGCATTAACAAAACTATATATAAATATACAATTGTCATTAACTCACAATAACAGTATCATCCTACACAGCAAATCAATTTATGTAATCATAAAAAATATGACACATCTGCATATTAGGGTTAATTCACAAATCCCTATGAAATACTGCATATTTGAACATTCTTTGGGTTACATCATAAATCCCTATGGAATACTACACATTGAATATTTGATTACATGCAATCCATCAATTCTATCAATGAACTAACTGTAAAATTAAAGAAATAAATTGCATAACACTCTAACATATCAACAGAGTCCCACGAAATGAATACACGATACATGTGTGAATCATAAGCATATCAACACATTTGCATAAAACCAAACAAATGAAGTAGAATATTATATGGAAACTAAAATTGCGTACCTTAATGCTGTTTCTTTTCCACACAAACCGTGCGTCCTAGCACTATAGCCTGTCTTCCTTTTTAAGACAGCTATCTGGCCTCTCTACGAGGGGAAACACTAATCTCAAGTTTCCCAAGGAGTCAGATCTTTTGTCTTCTCACAAGGCAAAATCGGACTGATGAAATTTGTCTAAAGTTGCTCCTATAAATTCTCAGTCTCCCAGAGTGTACGCCTAAATGTTTTCTGACCAATCGGAAACAACTGTTCCTAAACTTTCCCCCAAAATAATCATGTCTTTCATCAGATTTTAACAGCCTAAAATATGCTGCAATTAGCTTTCCTTTGAAGATCAATTATTTGACATAAAGTCTTCTCCTACCGATACGGTCGGTAATTCTAATGTACTCTCTGTCACTATACCGTTACGATGACTGGGTCAATTCCACTGAAGCTTAAACGTAGACTCTTTCATGTTTCAGAGATGAAATAAGAGAAATATCAGTGAACTTTCTCAAGACCTTTCCGGCTTAACTATGATAACTTCAATGCACAATTTATTAAACATTAAATTTCAATAAGTCTTCAAAATTCGCCACATTATACACTGGTCTTAAATCAGGTTTGACAGGCATCATCAAGAACGAAGATGAAGCAGGAGAAACTGTCAGCTGGTGGGTTTTTTGTTTCATGAGTGCATGCATTCAAGCACTTCCTCTTTTCTGGCAGATTTTTTCTTGTAATTTTTCTTCGTAGGAATTTTCTTTTTCTTTTTCGAGCAATATCAACGTGCTGCATCAACACTCTACTCTTTGGTCTGCCGTCTTTTTAGTGGTTTGGCGTTTTTGTTCAACTTCAGCATTAGGATTCCATTTTAAAAGTGAACGAATAATGACACATCCTACAAATAGACTTGCAAGAGGTTTCAAAATGATTTGATTTCTTTTTACGTATCGATTCAAAATCCGCCAGTCGTGACAATGCTACTTTATCAGTTTAAAACAAAAACACGTTTGTGGTCTGTCAATGATGCCTTGTAGTAATTGATGTGATGTCAAAGTAAATCATCGAAATATTTCTTTACGACTCGCTTATAGGAAATATCACCGTACTTCTGCATTTCATTCACGACTGATGACACACAGTGAACGAATCAATTTGGCAGGAGGGTGATGACATTGCCTCTTTCTTGGCACCAACTGTAAACTAAATTTGTATGAAATCTCCAATAGTCGGAAGTGTTAGGTTTTAAATCGATTAGTAAATACGCATGAAGAGTTTGAGTGGCATCGTTATATGCATAATCAAGTCAATATGTTCCTAAATGTTTGGCTAACACGTGTATATGAGATTTATCTCCTGGACGTTTGAACAATACCACATAATGGGCTTTGGTACTGATGGTGCGATGATGGTGCGATGTCCTTTACTTTGTTGAAATAAATTTTGAGTATTGCAAATAATACTGGAATTACGATGATGTCCTTTTCGTGTAAACCAAAGTTCAGTTTCTTCTTTCCCCTCTTCTAATATGACGTCGGAGATGACAAGATATGTTTGACTAAAGGAATGCCTTTTAAATACGAAATGAACCCTCCTTAATCTTCTTGAAGTAATGTATATGACTGTAGCATATCGATGGCAGTCCCCGTAACGTTACATGTCCTCTTTGCTCAACGTTTCATCGGTAGGGCCTAATATCCATTCTGCAAAATTAGTACTAGAGCCCCAAATGATGTTACGTGTCCTTCTAGAATATTTCTACATTCTGGACAATGAAAAAATTTATGTTCTGGTATACACTTCTCACAAACGCGATGAGATGTGCAGAAATCAGGGATGCTATGTCTCTCATGCTCATTCAAAGTCAAAAAGGATTTTTAAAAAAAAATTATCTTTTGTTCATCTTCCTTTTACTTACTCGATTTCATTGTAGTATTTTTTAATGTAGCATTGCTACTCGAATTCGCTAGCTTCGTCACAAAGCAGCTTCATTTCTTCTGGACCAGCGTGTGATTTTCTATATTTGTACACACATGCTCACCACAAGCGGAACAGTCTGTCAGTACTTCACAAGCACGTTAATGTTGTCAGCATTGTTTCATGCGATATTGTTCAATCGCTTGCAAGTGGAACATGAAATCATTTCTTTTCCTTCAGGAATGCAAGGTCTGAACTCTCAACACCCACGGCATCTCTCTCCACAATGAATGTGATGCTATATACTGTTAAATGCAAGGTCACATTTCTCACAATAATAACTTATCCTAAAAATCCTGTAATATTTGTAACAGTATCCACATGCTCTTGATGATGATACACGTGAAAGTATTTTCCATCTGGGAAATCTGGACCTAGAAACACGAGAGCTCCAAAAACAAGTTGAGAGTGTACTTTTAATACGTAACGAGGTTCCAACACGTCTTGAAGTTTCTACATTTCAGAACCTCCATAAACGGTCTTAGAAATGCCCGCTTGATGTAAAAGGAGTTCTGCTTCTTTTCGTTGTTGGAGTCTATCCGATTTTCTAATGTTGTTCCATGATCGTTCCACCATATCTTAAGCACAGTTGGTAATGAGGATTGTTAACATGAATGATACTTGTGTTGGAACTGCGAAGTTTGTCGTCCAATACGACTTTTCTGCGTTGTCCGCTACCTCTGCCAGGTGAAACGTATGCTTTGTAAAGATTTTTTTTTTCATCGGTCTTATCAAACACCTCTCTGGTTGTTGAACGCGTTAAATTTTGTCCATGATTTTGGAAGGTATTAATTCTGTTGGAATTCTAAACTCGATCCAGACAGGAGACATCAAACCATGGCGATGAACCCCTCTGGTGGTATTTAAGACGAACTTTTTAAATTTAGCTGTGCACGTGTAAGCAGTCAGTCGAAATTTTCTGGATAGCACTTTTTTGATCTCTGGAATGTAAAAATAATCTTCGCGATCTACTGAACGACTTCTTTCTTAGCTGATCTTGACTCGATTGATCTTGTGGCAGAGGTAGAGGGTATTGGTTTAGGCTCATTCATGTCATCTTTAAAATCACTGGCATGCACATGTGCCAACACTTCAATTAGCGCATGAGGCGAGATCGAAATTCGTCGTCGTCTCTTAGTTTTTTCTTCTGGTATCATCTTGGTTCAGTTCAAAAATTTGATTTGACTTACTTTTTGCACTCTCTTTATATATATATATATATATATATATATATATATATATATATATATATATATATATATATATATATATATATATATATATATATATATATATATATATACAGAAAGAGAGAGAGAGAGAAAGAGAGAGAGAGAGACAGACAGACAGACAGACAGACAGAGACAGACAGAGAGACAGACAGAGACAGACAGACAGACAGACAGAGTTTCTCACCCTAAGAGAATAAAATTCATTCAGCTTTCAGTCTATGAAGATGTAAGTGTCAAAACAGTTCGCCATTCTCTTCAAGAAATCCAAGAAGGCAAGACAACTAAAAGACACTTAAGAGGAATCAAATAGAATTTTGTAATGTATTATGAAATTTCAATTGATTCTTATTAAATGAGAATATAAGAGACAAAAAGAAATGTAAGTGTCTCTTTTTCTTGATTTTATTTTTGTATAAGTGACACTAAAACGAACTGCTGGCGCTTCTTTTTTAAACAACAACAACAAATGTATGGACTTGACATCATCAGTTTTAACTGTCTTAATCCCTTTCCACATCCAAATTTTACTCCTGCTGCTGCTGTTGCTACTTTGGTAATGATAGTAGCTGCTTGAACTAGCGTATCAATGACGGTGAGAGTGGTTATAGTCATCGAAGTTTTAGAAATCTTTGATCGTGAATATCTCTTTCTCTTGGGTTGAGCAAATGAAGCCTGATACATTTCTCTCGAGTGCTTTAACTTCGCAAAAATATTTTGTAATCACCGCTTTGTTATCACTCCCTTGTTTTGTTTTTTTTTTTTTTCACTGTACAAAGTTTTCTTCTTCTCTTACTTCTTGCATTATGTGTTCCTTTTCTTGTTGTTTAATAAAATCTTGTTCTTTTTCTTTCTGACATTGGAAAAAGCTATCGAACTCTACCTTCTGTTTCTTTCTGAAATCATCAACTACTGCTAATTCAGGGCACATATAGTATATGATATCATCATGGGCGATCATCAAGATCACAGACACGGTTATCTGGACGAGTGAAGAGATTTATCATGTGTTAATTTTCTTCTTTGGTTAACAACCCATCGACCTATTTCAGGGTTACCCGGATGTCAAGAAAAGAAAGATGGCATTCAAAATTATTGCCGATTTGTGTTGTACGTTTATGTATATCTATCTGAACAACTAAAACTTAAGACTCCTTCCCCCAGTGTGATAGTATGTTTTGTAAGTGTGAAGATATTGTAGTGTGTCTGTAAACACTCCTGCTTTTACCTGTTTGTGTGTGATGGTGTATTTGCATGTATGAGAGGCTGTAGTGTTTATCAACAAACACTCCTACCTTTGTTTGATAGAACGTTATGTTTATTTGAGAGTATGTGTCTGTCTCTTTTGACCCCTTCTCGTGCGATGGTATGTTTGAGTGTATGTAATCATAACGTGTGTCTATAAAAAAAACATCCTACCCTTTTCGTTGGATAATAGAACTCTGTGTTTTGTTAGTAATCAAAAAGAGGTCGCTGGGTAGCACATGTGATATGTTCAGTAGTGGCAAAAACAAAGTCAAAGAGAGGTCTCTGGATAGTATGTATTGTGCGTTAAATAGTATCTAAAAATGTTAACATTACTATACCCGTTTGTCTCCAGATATGCCTAAATTTCTAGGGCAGTCAGGGACAATATAAATTTCAATGTTAATTTCCCTTTGACCCCAGAGAGATTATCCATGTTATATCCCGTTGTCCCCAGACAGGCCCACAATCTAAACCAACTGAGAATTTTGTCACGATTTCCTGTAGAGATTACAATGTAAAACTGTGGGATAATGCTATATACACACAGAGATTACAGTATAAAACTGTGGGATAATGCTATATAACACACAGAGCCCCAGATCATCAACATTGGGTGATGTCTATATTTGTCTTTGAAGAAACGAAAGAAAGAGTTTCGTAGACAAGAGGGCATGTTTCTAGTGAATATATATTAAAATTGGAAAATTTCGGTATCTAATGGTACCTACAATTAGTGGACATTTGAGAATTAGGTCCATAATTACATAGTTGAATTTCATTAGGTCCATAATTACATATTTGAATTACATTTGACCTAATTACATATTTGAATTACATTAGGTCCATAATTACATACTTGAATTACATTTGACCTAATTACATATTTGAATTACATTAGACCTAATTACATATTTGAATTACATTAGACCTAATTACATATTTGAATTACATTAGGTCCATAATTACATATTTGAATTACATTTGACCTAATTACATATTTGAATTACATTAGACCTAATGACATATTTGAATTACATTAGACCTAATGACATATTTGAATTACATTAGACCTATATTACATATTTGAATTACATTAGGCCCATAATTACATATATGAATTACATTAGGACCCATAATTATGAATGTAGAGTGCTTTAGGGGTCTTGATCACATATCAGAATTATTTCCAACCTTATTTTTGACTCACTGAAACTATACGTAGATCCCAAGCATGAATTTTTTGCTTTTGGTTTGGTTTGTGTTTTGTTTGTTTGTTTGTTGTTTGTTGTTTTTGGGGTTTTTTTTGTTTACTTTTGACCTTTATTCCTTGGCATTTTCGACACAAAGTGTTTGTTAGTCAAATATGTTCGACAGAAGATGTTTGTTAATCAAACACTTTCGACACAAGGTGTTTGTTAGTCAAATACTTTCCAGGTCACGATTAGACTACGTACAAAATAATCTATTTCTTGAAAATGTCCTTTATGTGCGAAAGTCGTGCTACGGATCGTATATGTTAGTCTGTTTCTCGTCGAACCCGTCTGGTTACAAACCAAATATACTGATGGCAATGAAAATTTGCTTTGGTGACGCGGGCAATTTCTTTTCAACACAGATGAGAGCTTCTTATTGAATTTCAAGTGTATCGCAAAACAACCCAACGTCACAGAGGAAGTCATCTGGAACTTGAGCCCATTCTTCTATATTGAGCTGCATTGATGAAGTCGGGATGAATCAGGGGTCTCCATTTGCGTCAAATGCTGTCAGGTCTCTTTATTTTGAAGTTAAAACCTATTCCTAAGAAACCATATTGTTTCTTTAAGATATTTCACTCTCTGTTAAATATTTCATACTTTACAATTCTTTGGTATTACATAAAAGACCTACATATTTCATGTATATAGCCAGACCCATATAAAAGGTAACAACTTTTGATCCGTAGAAGTTACTGATATGTCAAATCATTTGAACTTGCATATAATCAGCACTGTCATGTGAAATGGCGGACTTATTTCTTAATTTTGGACTCCAAATTCACATAAAATAGAACACAAATAAAGACTATACTGAGAAAAAAAAAGAACAAAGAAACCTTTGAAAATGCCTTAAGTAGATTTAAAAATCCGCTGTATATAGTAAAGAAACGTATGGGTTTTCTATTAGAATAATTTCAAATGTATTAATCAAATCGCATAAGGTGTATAGAAACGGATTCTTTAATACGATATTTATTAATTATAATTCTTGGAGATTATAAAAAAGAAAGAAAATATCCATTCTGCATCCATTGCTTTGCTGATATCGATTACAACGGAATTACGTTGAAATGTACAATATTTGTTATGAAGGAAATTCGCCCTTGTAACATTCTATCCCTTGCACAAAGTTTTTAGCTGAATATGCTTCTTCCGTCCTGGATGTGCTTTCACGAAATGTTTTATTAGCTATAAGGATCAAAGTAGACTAAGTCTATATTACAAGAAGACATGATTTAACCAGTTTAGACATACATTGTCTCAAAAATAGCATGTCACAGAATAAAAAACAGTGCCATAGTAAGCAGAAGTAGAAAACTCCGATGAATCTGTAATTTTCAACATGAAGAAAAAAATATTGTATTAACATCGGCGCATTATGCGTCCGAAACAAGATATCATGTCCTATGTTTAGAAAATGTCCTATGTTGAGAAACTGTTCTGTCTTGAGGCCAACTTACATGTGTTATATATAGTTCATGATCGCCTTAATTTTGCACGGCATCTACATTCTTAACATGATCATGTTTATTACCTATAATTTGTACTGCATAATTTTAGAATTTCAAGGTACCTTGCGCGAATGAAAGAGATCATAGTATCTTCTCATGATAATGAAGGTCCCCCTAGCAAAACGGTGTAAAGATACAAATGAACCATAAAAAGGTGTTCCGCAGATATCTCCGAAGAGTAATAAACAAACTTCGCAACATCCATAGAATCCCGCTAGATATAAGGAAAGATAAATATGACGCCATTTAATGTTATGAAGATTATTCATCCTAACAGTAATGGGTTGTAGTCGGGTCCATCCAGCAAATAAATAAGTCTACGAGCAGTTAAAAGACATTTATCTCGATAATTTTTGTTACTATCATGGTTTTCTTATCTTAACTATTTCGTAAGAGAATATAGTCCCTTTTGTGTTATGCTTCTTCACACGCAAGGGTAATTACTAACCCGAGTCAAGACTGTGCGCACATTGAAATCTGGTTACATGGTGTGTTTCAAGAACACAAGAATCGGCTTATAATACTCGAAATTACACGTATCCGTTCTCATGTAGTTACGCGTGTGTGTGTGTGTGTGTGTGTGTGT
>JAECUM010040541.1:0-23396 GCA_016617855.1 Megalonaias nervosa
GATAGATAGATAGATAGATAGATAGATATACTCTTTCCAAACACGTTTTTACTTGTGTTCGCAAAACAACCATTTGTTCACAATGATCACAAGCTACTTGTCATGTAGGTACAGCCTTTACACAGCGCAAGCTAACATCACTAACCAGAGAGAAATTTGAACACTTACATATACAACTAGTCTGTAAATCTCACCCATTGCCCACGTATTATGAAAAGTACCCATTCTTCAGCTTCATTCTGGTCCGGTGGCTATGGTAACCACTGTAGTAACACAATAATAATATGAAATTTAATTATTAATTGCCATATTTTAATTGGTATAAACTAACGTATTGACAGTGTATACGGATGCAATTATATTCGTTTCATTAATACATTGCATGCGGGAGAATTCGTTCGCACATTTAAAAGAAAATATCGTTTTATATTTACCTCAAAACGATTTTATCCAAATGTTTATTTTTTGAGAACCAGAGACGGTGTGAATCTTTACAAATCGGTACGGCTAATGTTGGTGCTGGACGTCTAACCGAAGACACGTTTGTCCTTCGCTTCTTTGTTGTCAGTGAAGTCGGGTAACCTGGCAGGCTTATTGGCGACACTTCCTGAACTGGCGGAGCCCTCTTCTCGGCGATCCTAATGGAAGGTATGCTAAATCTCATTTTTTCTCGACTAAAGGCCATGTCATTACGTATGATGATAGTCTCCGATGTACCTACAAATAAATATCGTCCAACAAAGGTACACAGTCATTGGATGTAATATATAATTTTACATACCTATTCATTTACTTTTGGTATGTAGAAACGTTTCACCCTAATTCTTGTACGATATCGTGTCAAGTGTTCTGCAGACGTACCTATCTCAAAGTAGTTGGGCACAAAAGTCAATTATTTTCCACATTGTTTTTTTTTTTTTTTTTCGAGTCAGGTGCCTACCCTGAAGTCATGATCCCAAACTTTGTAATAACATAAAATCTATTCATTCACCATTAGAGAGATATGAGGACCCATTTTGTTTACCTCAATTTGTTTTAAACAAAAAAACCTACTGATTTAGCTCCAGTCTTCAAAAATGTGCCCATTTGGGTATTACATCCTTAGACGAAGTAACCACCCTCACCTACTGCAGTACCTACAACAGGAGGGTAAGGATAGAGAGAGAGAGAGAAAGGGAGGGATATGGATCAGATGATATGAACATTTTTCAGACATTATTGCCAGATAATAGGAAGTTCAAAATCAATAGTTGCAACAACTTGATGGAGCTGTAATGGACACTTTACTGACACCTTCCACGTCCACGTTTTCATGGGAATATTCCATCAATGAGACACCCTATGAAAATCTAAGCACGTACAGATTCATTGAGAATAGAATCATAGTGGAGCGAAATAGGCGACAGCTTCGAAACATTTCTTTTAAATTTCCACACTAACATCAATCCTACGATTAAATTTACCTCAGAGTCATCGAAGAGGTCCAACATCTTTATAACACTCAGTCAACGCACCTCAAGACAGAGGAATCTAGAAATTGACATGTGTATGCTAACCCGACTGATTCTCATCTGTGTCTGCTCCAAACCAGCTGTCAGACCTAACACGTTATTAAAAAAAATTTTATCTATGGCATGTGCACTCGGACCAAATGCATATGCTCTAATCATGCTACTTTTGAAAGAGTCTCGGAGAGCTCAAAAGGAACCTTAGAAGGGAGGAAATAGAAGGTGCTTCATTGAGGAGGTTATTAATATAACTAGACACCTCTACAGAGGAGCTCATCTGAAACAAAAAGCCAATAAAAACATCTTTTTGGTTACTTTCTATCTTCATGTACCACATTTACAACAGATCATTCAGAATTATTAACATCAAACTGAACCCGCCGAGCGCATGAAGGAAATATTTCAAGAAGTTCCTTTGTTTGCGCACCGTAAATCTAAACAGATGAAGCACTATCTGGTACGTGCCAAGGTAAATTCATGCAAGAATAGGTTAAGGAATATACTGCTGGAAAGAGTGAACGTTGCCTAATTTGCAAACATATGCCCAAGACCAAATCGTTCAAAATTTCAAACACAGGAGTTAGATTCACTCTCATTCAGAAGTTCGGATATCGAAACAAAAATGTAATCTATTTTCTAACATACAAGATTTGTGCTACTAAATATGGTGGCGAAACCGGTGACTTCAGAAAATGAATGAAAAAACAAAACCTATTCGAAGTTCGACTTCAGTTGAGTTCTTCGAGATTCTACCGATTTCATCTAGCATATGATGGACTAATATAGAATGTACACATAAGGAGCGATAATGGATACTTCAGCTGAAAACTCAATTCGAGTTCGGCCTAATTGAAACGTTTAATCTTGCATTGTTTTTAAAACTACGGTCTGGCTTCATTTATTTTAGACGTTGTCAATTTTGTGGATATATTTCTATGTAAATATTCAGTAACTTTTTACATGCATAATAATAATAATAATAATAATATTAATAATAATAATAATAATAATAATAATAATAATAATTCATAATTTGTGTAAATTAGTTGGCGTTTCGCCACGCACGATTTATGTCCCTTGTCCCTTACCCTGTGCGACAGGGACAATAATTCCCTCCTTTATTTCTGTTACACAATACTTTTGCGATCTGAGGGCCGTAAAGGCATATACATGTAGTTTACTAATTTTAAGACCGCTTTTCAATATATTTTCTTCTTTGCGTTTTCTATGTTTAATTAATCTTTCAATTTCTCTTGGTCTTTCAAAACACATAGGAGTCACGAACGACTCCTCGGTTTTTGTGTTTAGCGACTGTTTTATTTATCTTTCTAATTGGCTTCTCAAATGTCCTTTTTATCATGTTGTGCATACATATTGCACGTTTCTCATCCTTAGATGTGTGTGCAACTGCGTTTTTCCTAGGAAGAGTGATGAAATCGGAAAATAGAATCAGGTCCCTTTCCATTTTGGGTGCATAGACCCAGTGCCAATGGTGAAGTTGTTCCTGACACGAATCTTCCTGCTCTGAGCATACTTTCCACCTCCGCCCTGGTGCATGACGGAAGTCGCGGCCCTTGTTGACCCGGGCGACGACCGAGCCGGTATGGGATGAGTAGTGATTGTCATTTTTCATGCGGTGTGTCTAGGGCAGCTGACGCCTGGCGGAGCCCAACCCTCTCCAGGCCTGACCGTAACCGATTTCCTCCAACTAGGTGGCTCGCCTTGGTCACGAACATGTAGCCGTTGAGCTGTTAGCAACCCCTCCGCTTGGCCGTTGACTTCGTCTCGGAAGTTCTTCTGCCCAGTGATGCCATGTTAACATCACACTATTTATCCATAGCTGGAAGACTCGTAGGGGGCGGGAGCGTCTACCTTCCCGTGCAAGTCTGGAAGACTTGCCCTCTGCCCATAAATGTGGGCACCTGGAATGTAAGAACACTGAGAGCAGCAGGAAAGCTAGAGGAGCTTACATATGAAATGAACAGATACCGCTGGAACATCCTGGGACTCTGTGAGGTAAGATGGAAGAATATTGGAGAAACAACTACTTTGGAAGGCCACAAACTGTACTTCAGTGGCAGAGAGGACAAACATGAGCAGGGAGTTGGGTTCCTTGTCCACAAGGACAACGTGAGTACTGTCATGGGCTGTCGGCCAGTCTCCAGCCGGCTCATCACCATCCGCCTCAGGGCAACTCAATTCAACATCACCATCATACAGGCATATGCCCCAACATCAGACTATGATGACGCAGATGTGGAAGACTTCTATGACCAGCTACAAGAAGTTGTGGATAAAACACCGAAGAAAGACATTATGGTTGTGCAAGGCGATTGGAATGCCAGGATAGGCGAGGACGCTTGCATGAACTGGAAAGAAACATGTGGGCATTGCTGCAATGCACAGACCAACGAGAGAGGCCTGAGGCTCCTGGAATTCGCTAGTTACAACGACCTTATGCTGGCAAACACCTTCGGCCAACACAAAGTATCCAGAAGATGGACATGGCACAGTCCAAGCGGAGACCATCACAGTAAGATCGACTACATCATGGTAAAGAGGCGCATACAGTCAAGTGTAAACATCGCCAAGACTCGAAGCTTTCCCGGAGCGGACATAGGAAGTGACCATCATCTGGTGATGATGACCTTCAGGCTACATCTAATGAAGGTCAAGAAAGATAACCAAACAAGAATAAAGTTCGATCTCGAGAAACTGAAGGATCCAGAAGTAGCAGAAGCCTTCCAAGCAAAGATTGGTGGGAAATTTGCACCCCTCACCATCCTCGACGCTGACGATACAGACATGGACACGTTGATCACCACCTTTAATACAGCAACTACCGAAACAGCCAGCGAGATCCTTGGTAGACATCGCCCAGTCAAGAAGCCCTGGGTCACAGCTGAGGTTCTGAACCTGTGTGACAAGAGGAGGGAGCTGAAGAAGAAGAAGAAGAAGAAGAAGAAGAAGAAGAAGAAGAAGAAGAAGAAGAAGAAGAATGATACAGAAGGGGCAGAGCAGTATAAGGCAGTCAACCGGGAAGTCAAGAAAAGCATGAAAAAAGCAAAGGAGAACTGGATAGAAGAACAGTCCAAAGACATTGAGGGAAACTTGAAAAGGAACAACAGCAAGAAATCGAACCAGCTGGTCAAAGATCTAACAAGCACAAAACAACGGCAAGTTACCTCCATACAGGACAAAGCCGGAAACTGCCTCACGGAAGAGAAAAGACATTCTGAAAAGATGGACAGAGTACTGCGCAAAACTTTACAACTACCAACCCATAATAGATCCAGAGGTACTGAACGGCCCTCCAGCAATTAACAACGACAACCACCTTATCCTGCGGGATGAAGTAGAAACAGCAGTGAGATCGTTGAAAAAGAGGAAGTCAGCAGGAGTGGACAACATCCCAGCAGAACTGGTCCAAGCAGGGGGAGAAGCAATGATTAGCGCCCTCACAAACATATGCAACAAGATCTGGCTAACAAGAGAATGGCCATCACCGTGGACACAATCACTGATCATCACCCTCCCCAAGAAAGGCAATTTACAACAGTGTCAAAACCACCGTACAATCAGTCTTATAAGCCATCCAAGCAAAGTCATGTTGAGGATACTGCTAAACAGACTAAAGCCACAGGCTGAAAAGATCATTGCCGAGGAGCAGGCAGGTTTCAGAGCAGGGCACAGCACAATAGAGTAGATCTTCAGCCTCAGGATATTGTGTGAGAAGTACCTCCAACACCAGCAAGATCTGTACCACGCCTTTGTGGATTTCAAGAAGGCATTTGACAGGGTATGTCATGCAGCCTTGTGGGCGACCATGAGACTGTACAACATCAATGCCAACCTCATCACAGTAATAGAGCACCTGTATGACAAGGACACCAGTGCAGTATACTTCAACAGCAGCACGACAGTCGGAGTCAGACAAGGCTGTCTGCTCTCTCCCACACTATTCAACATCTTTCTGGAGAGAATCATGGCTGACGCGCTTGAAGAGCATGAAGGGACAGTCAGCATCGGAGGCAGAACAATCACCAACTTGCGTTTTGCCGACGACATTGATGGACTAGCAGGAAATGAACAAGAAATAGCTAGCCTAGTAGAGAGCCTCGACAAAACCTCCGCAGCCTACAGCATGGAAATCAGTGCAGAGAAGACCAAACTGATGACCAACATTACCAAGGGCATCAGTACTGACATCAGGGTCCAAGGTACGAAACTAGAAACAGTCCACAGCTTCAAGTATTTGGGGGGAATTGTAACAGATGAAGGATCAAAGCCTGAAGTACTCTCCAGGATTGCGCAGACAACAGCAGCGCTGACAAAACTGAAGCCCATCTGGAAGGACAAGAACATGGCACTCAATTCAAAGGTCAGACTGATGCACTCACTGGTTATCTCCATATTTCTCTACGCCTGTGAATCATGGACCATAACAGCTGACTTAGAGAAAAGGATACAAGCCACAGAGATGAGATGCTTCCGAAAGATCCTCGGCGCCTCATACAAAAACCTTGTCACCAATGAAGAAATACGGCAAAGGATCCGACAAGCCATTGGGCCTCACGAAGACCTCCCGAGCACAGTGAAAAAACGTAAACTGCAGTGGTATGGGTATGTCTCACGATCATCAGGACTTGCCAAAACAATCCTGCAAGGCACTGTACAAGGAAGAATAAAGAGAGGTAGGCAGAGAAAGAGGTGGGAAGACAACATTTGAGAGTGGACAGGCTTGACATTGAGCGACTCAATGAGAAAGACGGAAAATCGAGAGGAATGGAGGAAGCTGATTGTTCGGTCTTGTGTGGTGCCCCAACGGTTTACCAGACTACGGGACTGATGATGATGATGATGATGAGGCCCAGTGCAATGTGGGTGACTTGAATGGTTCATGTGTTATGACGAATTCAACTCCCAAATAGATTACTTTGGTTTTCAAGGTAAAATTTGTTTACAGCTGGAACTTTCTAAGGAATATCAACTATGTAGTTTTATCACATACTCTATAAAAGTCATTTTGTAAACAGCTTCAAGTATTTGATATTACATTAACAGTTTTCAATAACAAATTGTTACCCAGCATTGATCCTTCTGCTGATATACTTTATTTCCTCCTTACTGTTCTCAAGCGATATTTTACGAAATATTAATTTTATAATCCAATCGCCCACAAAATTTCTACATAGATTTCTAGCTATCTTCTCATTCAGGATATATGTTAATTTTCATTCTATATTCCTTCAAGCGCTTCGCATCATTGTGATTGCTCTTCATTAGTTACATTATGTATTTAAAATATATTTCTGAATAAACTCTTTGACGCCAGAGCCGGATCAGATAAGATGTTTGGGGAAGCAGGTTTCCAAACTTTCAAATAGGCTTTAACTTTCCTCGAAGGGGCACCAAAGCAAACGTTTTTGTAGCTATTTACTCAAAATGTGCATAATATCCAATAAACGTGTGCATGAATAAAACGATGGTCAAAGTTTAAGTGACAAGTGACTGTATCTGTGTGTGTGTGTGTGTGTGTGTGTGTGTGTGTGTGTGTGTGTGTGTGTGTGTGTGTGTGTGTGGTCATGTTTTTCCTTAATCCGGCCGGGGGATCCGGAAAACCAGGAACCCTCCCCCGTCCCTTTCCCGATCTGGCCTTGGACGCTATTGTCAATTCCGTCATTGTTTATAGGACAAGGTATAAACATCCTATTAGCATTCAGATGCAACACTTGTATGCAAAAACATATCTGATGGACTGAAATAAAGGAAAGGAAGAAAGGACAGAAACGCACTCAATATAGGCCCTGTACAGTATGTTATCCAAGTGCATTAATGTATTGATACAATGTATTATGTGGGCCATTCAGATTAAAAAACCAATATCGGTTCCCCATGGTCAGATTATAAAAGTATATTAGTGTATTGACACTATATACATGGTATTCTGTTTTAATTTTTAGTGAATCTCGAAACGTATGCTTCAATTGTTAAAGTCTGGCTGGAGAGTCTTTATGAAACAATTCCTTTCCTTCTCGTAAATATTCATTATCAGCAAATTGTTTAAATAAGGGAATTTACCTCCTCTTGAACAGTTATGTAGATGTTAATTATACCGTCACTCTCTTTCTTTGTTCATTTTCGTCTGATCGTGGTAAAAGGCTTTTCGTTCTACACCTATCAATCCATCAATCAGATTTTTCTGACTTGTAATCTATGTCCTTCTAACACTTTAATCCAGTTTCTTCTATCAGAACATATTTTGCACCTACTCATACCAGATTCGATTAGTCAGACTTCTTTCAATAACGTTTGTTTCAAATGTTTGTGCTCTCTTGCTAATGATTATATTTATTTTTCTCAGAACATTTCTCAATTTCTCAATATTTCAAGGTAATTGTTCACATGTTCGTTCATCAGGAGGATGTTCCATTTGTTATAAGTTGTAATTAGAGGAATTTCATCTGACGATGGGTTAATCCTTTTTACGGTTTTCTTCCTTGATTGGTCGACATCTTTCACTCTCAGTATTCCGAGGTTGATTGTTTCCTCTGGCGGTATGCCTGCAAAGAGATTGCATTAATTCCGCGAAACTCTGTTCTTATGTCTGTTTATCCCCAACAATTGTCGTCACTCTTAATGCAGATTAAAAGTAATGTTCATTTATATGTTTTGATTTAAAGTTGAGATTATTAGCTGATTTACGACAAATATCAGTATAAATATGGATCAGTAGTATAATAATAGCGATTTAAATTTTCGGATACTGATCTGGATCAAACCTTCTCCCCCCCCCCCCATGACTTCCCTCGTATCACACCCGAGTGGACTAGAACGCTTTTGCCGTAGCTACCAAAATCTAAAGCTGCTAACACCCTATTTGCTGTTGGAATCTGAAATGGCAAGCCAATCACTCCAATCGTTGGAGGAGGCATCTTTCTTGGGATGGCATGTCGCATGCGCACAACCAGGGTAGTCAGGCATCTTGGTAGCAACCAAAGATGGTATTACGTACACACTTTCCAGTTGATGGAAATATGTGCAGTGAAGTTAACAATAGTGCACATTCTGCACGAAATGGCATTTATGAGCAACTTTGTTCCAGATATTGCAAGTGTCAAGTACCTGGCAAGACACGAGGGACCTAAATAAATTACAACCAGTGGAAGGTTTGCCAGCTTTTGTATACATTTTGTATGTTTTCATGTACCTGCGCCGTCAGGATATCGTTTCGCGAAGAGGAGGTTCTGTATGCAACAAGAGGAAGAAGAAGCGGCCACGACGACTGTTTGCGACATGCAGGGACCAGTGCAGAAAACGATAGTTATATGCAAGGAAGGGAGCAGGCAATGCCACATATGGCAGACTACAAAAGTGTAGTAGGCGTGGTTTCTATAACTATCAACCGAATCGAAGCGGACACGGTAGAATCGTGCATACGTAAGGTAGATTGTCCCGTCAGGCTGGTCAACGAGTACGGTGCAGCGATCTAGCTCTTTCGCGAGGTTTTTATACGTGCGCCAATACATCCGAAACTACAGCTTCTTCAGGATATGTGTCTAGCTCAAGTCCAGGCCTGCAGGCGTACATGAAAATCTCAATTCGTGTACAATCTCGCAATTGACGTCCTGGTGCATAAACGTTTCTCGCGGGTGCGTTTTAGGGACAGTATGTGCAGTCCACCAGGTGTACTCCTAACGTCTCCGGTATCTTTCCGACTTCGAAGATGGAAACGACTTTGTCGAATAGCTTTCAGCGGTCGGTGGACCCGTTCCATGTCGCTCAAGTGTACCAAAGCATATGGTTTCTCACACTGTAATATTTTGTCGAGTATTGTACCTGCCTCTTCGCAATACCACCCTAGATTACCTTCTCCTTAATTTTCAAATCCGGTGCATTCCTGTGCTCCGCAGTTCGCTGTCTAGTGTGCCGAAAAAGTCCCTGCTGTTGTCGATCAAACAGAGATCGTACCCGTGCGCTAAAAGTCTTCATTCGAAGTTCACTACATTTTCCTGAAGCTTCTCGGAAACAACCACCTGGCAACGAACACAGGAAATGCTAGCATTTCGCTGGTTTGGATGTTTTGCGATGTCTAGAACAAAGTTGCGCTAGAATGCGTTTTCAAATATAGTGTGCACTACTGTCTACTTTATTGCTCGTATCCCCATCAACTGGAAAGTTAAGTATGCTTGCATATTTGGTAGTTATACTAGTCGGGCTACTTTTCTCCAAATAGAAAATCGTTGGTGGTACTTAGGCTACTTTGGTGGTTCGCTACCCTGCTTGTAAAGGAGATGCTCCCTTCAATGATTGGAAGCGGTGTCGTTGTTATATGCTTTTCGGTACCAAAAAAAACAAATAGGATATTAGTAGCCTTGTATTTAGGTAGGCGCGGCAAAATATGTGCTCCAGTAACTTCACCCTCGCATAGCTCTGATGTATTTGTGTATTGCAGCACTTCGTAGAAGGGGGAGCAGGAGGAGTCATTATGGTGCCCATTGCTGCGCATTTTTCCGTATTCGATCAAAGTATATGAATCGTGTTCCAATACTAGCTTATTGGACTGAATATTATCGCCACGACTGAGTCGTGAATACAAGCTTTAACTTTTCTTTAGCCAAACTTTCATTGTTTCTGGTGCCATAGTCATGCGTAATTGATGTGTATACGTTAAGTATGTTAAACGTGGCTAGCATTGATTCCTCAATCGTGATATCTGGTAAACAGTTAAGAAAATCGAAAGCATCCCTTACGAAACCAGGAACATCTTTGCAGAGCCGTTTAAAATAACATCAATGAAATAACTTAGTCTTTGTGTGCAAGTATTACATCCTCTCACAATTTAGTCAACATTTTGGATCTTCAGGACTGTTAATTATTACATATTCCGAATGTTGATGTCGAATTTGTTGAGTGAAGGTATGAATTGTACGATGGGAGAGCGGTTCGGGGGATGGCATAAAAAGTAATCAGTGAACTTGTCTTTAGCAGGTTCCTTATGGACTAAATATATGTTTACACTTCCTCTGGATAATTGGTGATTTCCTGCTCATCAAAGTCTCATGCATGTCAATATTTTTAAAGTTGCTCGTATAAAATTGTTTTTGTTTTATCGTTTAGAAATTTGTATTAAATACCCATGATAGACCTGCGTATTCGTGCACATTCCATCTGTACATAATTCGAATCTGTTGTGAATCTCTCAGATGATAACTTGGACAGATCTGTGATATGGCATTGTTTGCTACCAAAAAAAATGACAAACACGGCCATAGATATGAAAGGGAAGAAAATACAGTAAGTTTTTTAAAACATCCTCCACTAAAATAATTTTCTTCCCCTAGTGATCACCCACCTCTGTAGGCAGAAAAATCATATTGCAAAGTTTACGAGCAAATGTGCCTCCATAAGTTTTTACACTGTTCCTTCGGCTGTTATTTAAGGTAATGGTCATATTACGTAATTGCCGCTGATCTCTATTAGAATTGGTGAAAAATACTTATTTTTTATTTGAACGATCAACATGAGAAAAATGTAAGAACAGTTGATACTAAATACGCAATGGATATTTGTTCACGGTGACTCTTATTACATCGTGATTTACTACAGGTTATGTCATCGTCGCTGCTAAAGGTATTTGATTAGCTAATATCCGCTTGGATAATAAACAAAGTGAACTTACAGCCCTTGACCTGCAATATGGGGCTCAGTATTATGTTGCAATGGGAAAGGCTACTGAAAGAAAACATTGTGCTGCCTATAATTGATAATTTCCTTTTTCTCTGTTCTCTTTTGTTCTCTATTTTCAGGTATTTTTGGCAGATATAATCCATTGATTTGAATGAAGCCAACACGACAATTTGAATTATAATGGTTAAATTATCAAGGATGTGTATTTATTGAAATACACAGCTGATACACAGAATGGCCTTCAGACTTAATTTATTTTGCAAATGGTCAGGTAAAATTTACAATTCGAGAAATACACAGCCACAATCATTCAGTACTATTATGTACATATTTCTCCAGACGGATTTTTCTCTGTCTCGCAAATAGTTTTTCTTTTCCTGTTTGGTTATTACTGTCCATTTCCGAGAGAGCGTGTGATAAGTATAAAATTTCGAAGTGATTTTATTACTGGAATTTGATACAAAAAAAAATTACCTAGATTTAGGACGCAAAATATTACATACATTCTAAGCTGGAACCTTTACCTTAATCACTTGCAGACAGCTTTCACTCTAACTCAGGGTGAATATTTCTCAAAATAAAAGTTGAGTCAGCAGCTGAATTAAGAAATGTATATAATTATTCTTGTACTTACCGTAACCGATCTGTTCGATTTTTTGCTGATCGACGAATGAATCTAAGCATATAAAATATATCAATTATATAAGATATTTTGAGAAACGTGTCCAACATATCCTGAGTAAATTGCAAATTATTAAATCTAATAAGCATTTTATTCATTTTTATCACTTATACTTTCAGTCACCTTTGTAATAGAGGTTTCATTTTATCCTACACTTATTTGTTTTGCCACTGATTGGAAATCTATATGGGACGATTAATCTGTATGCTTTTCGCGAAACCCATTAAGGATGATACTCCAAACCGGAAATGCTTTGTAGTCTCGTAAGAGTTATCCAACACGTTAAGTCTTTTTATTAAAAAAAAAAATTGATATGATTTAATGAATCGAAAGTAACCAATAATGGTCATGACAGTAGTATTAAACTGCATAAAACAGCAATTAAATATGGAAAGGTTAGTATCACCTCACAATCTTAAAAGGAAGACACAAAACAGCCGTAATATTTTTTCTCCTGAAAACCATATATAGTTTGAATTTTAAATAAATCACCCGTCTGAATCTCAGCCTGTGTTCTTCGAATGTAATTTTCACACCTTACATTTAAACATTTAAAACACTGACAGAGAAAAATTTAATAATAACCTTGGTAAAATAAAACGTTACACGTTCTGCATGCTTCGTTATTGTGATTGATTTTCGATGGGAATGTTACGTCCTTGAACGTTTTCTAACATTTTACCTTTTAATGAGAGAAAATTTACCCAACCATAGTTATGTGTGCAAACATTATTGCCCGGTAAAAATCGTTTTTTTTAAAACCTCTTTGAACGTTAATTATCATAAGGTCTGTTGGAACGTTTGTGCGATAGGATCATATTTCCGTATGTTTCAAAACAATAAATTCCGGTTAAACAAGAGCTTTTCATTTAATTGTTGTCATACAAACGAGAATTATCAGTGCTTGGCAATATTTCGTGTCGAATTAAAAGGCCATTAAATTGTTATGTCATAGGTCTTCCTGGTCATGCGAACGATATCCTAATAAAGTTTGCTTGCACCGCAAGGCACCTGGTGTGTGTGTGTGTGAATATAATTGGTTGTGATCATGTGACAATGTAAAGAAACTGTTAGAAATTTCGTTATGGCACAGGCAATGGTCTATCAATTCAGATATTAATTTAAATAACACAGTAATCAGGTGATATATTACACATTTCTAATCTAATATATTTTTCATTCCAACAGACACCTCTACCCTCGTTAACATAAACCACCTGTGTTTGTATACATGAATCATCATAATGTTTCCGACCAGCAGGCAAAGATGTCTTGATATGAAACAAACAATATAACTGCATATGCAAAAGTAATCAGGATGAAAGAAACAAGGCAGATCAAGCACTCAGAAACTCACTCAAATCTCGTAAATTATGTAAACCCAACTTTTTAGAGATTTGTTTCTAGATTATAAATTTGTGCAATTTACCTGACAAATTAACATCAACTGCCATGTCTATACAGCAGTTCTAAACCTAGACTGAAACCATCGACATTCTGAATTCTGATGATAACTTTTAACTTACTTAACCCAACGAAGCATTGATTTGGCATAAATGTTATTCCCTTTTCTTTTTAGTAGTAGTAGTAGTAGTAGTAGTAGTAGCAGCAGAAATTGTAGTAGCAATAGTTGTAGTAGTAGTAGTAGTATTTGAGGACTGTAACTTGTTTGTGAATATCTTGACCCTTTCTCCCTCTCTTATGCATACGTTTTGATATACAGGTTCATGAAAAGCAAAATACACGAACATCCATACACAGAGTCATACATATAACCATGTGTGTGTGTGTGTGTGTGTGTGTGTGTGTATATATATATATATATATATATATATATATATATATATATATATATATATATATATATATATATTAAACACAGGTAATTATGATTTATTGTGCATTATATACGAATGCCTGAAAAGGTCAATATCTATGTCCATTCCATCACCCACACCCACACAGTCACAGCATTCTTGGATCCACCACTGCCTTATGTTATCGCCGTCTTCTTCTCTCCAGTATAAAATCTTTATAACGTCTGTCCCGGTGAAATAGTTACAGTAAAATACGGTAAAACATGACAAAGACGTAACAAGGTATTAAATGAAAATCACGTGTGCGTATGTGGATCATATTCGTTCCAACCCACTGCATCTCAACTGCAAATGCCTTACCCACAAAACAATAACACAAAATAATAACTTTTTCTTTGTAATATGAAAAGTAATGCATATGTTTCATCATGTTCATATAGGTGAGAATGCTTTCTGCATTAAGCAAAGCATTATTAATCTTGCCTATAGGACCAACGACCTACCTGAGTAAATGACTGCACCGCTGTACTATAACGATAAAAGAGAATGACCATGTGGCTTCAATGAGACGGTAGTTACTCGCTTCTCGCAAAGAAAGCAAAGATGAGATACTTCCAGTTTGTTCTTTTCTTATCCGCGCCCATTCATGGCTTGCGTTCTGCCATGACAACTCGACACCCATTAGTTTGTTTTCGCTTCAGGAGCATTTATATCAGGTTAAGTACATAGACCGATTTCTTTATATTGTAAAGTTGATGGTAAGACGACAACGTGCTCAGAATGTACGATTTCATTTCCTTATGGTAAATCCATATTAGAATTAAACTTTTATTTCATTTTTACTCAAGTAATTATTTTATCTTTCGGAAGACTCTGGTAATTAAATATATTGCAAACTGAGATAATCTTAGGACATATAACAAGAACAAAATATTCCTCGATATTTTCGTTATTTTTCAAGTATTGCTGACAATTTAATTTTTGATTTTCTTTGACAATTAAAGCGGACTGTCTTCCCAGACTGCAAATTAATGTAAGTATTTTAAAACAAATAAGCAAAAACCAAATATGTTTACAATTTATGGAAATTCAAAGCAATGCAAATCAAAACGAAATCTACTCTTCATGCTTTTCATAACCGAATATCATCTCAAAAAGAAGCCTTAGAATTTTACAGATTCGGGTGGAATGGGCTTTAAAGCAAGCAGCCGGAGACAAGGACGTAATAATCAGTCATGTGTGATATCAAAAGTTGTAGACGGTTTTCAATGGGTAATGAAAGGGTTGAAAACGTTTATTCAGTAACTGTGGTAAACCTATAGATGAGTAGCCGCCAGAAATTCTAATAATTATATGCCTAATAAAAAATTTATTTCGATAGTAATGGAAAATACGCTTCATCTTCCAGTCTTCTCAGAAAATAGAATATTTAAGATAGAACGTTATGAAAGTAAGAAAATAATAAACCTGACGGCCATTTTATCATTAAAACCATGACCTATTTATCAGTCCTAATTAGCCGCATCAATTGACTAATCAGTGGAGAGAGAGAGAGAGAGAGAGAGAGAGAGAGAGAGAGAGAGAGAGAGAATTAATGTTGTTTTACTGGCATGCTATTGCCATGAATTCCGTCATCAGTGTTAAGCAAAACTGTGTGCTGGAAATCATGTTCACTCTTAAATATGTCTAACTTTATGTACACTTTAGGCTTACCAGAATGTTTGCTTGGCTTGTGGGACACACCAACAAGTTTACGACTGGAAATGGTATGTGACTGGATATGTTTTCTATCCAACACTTGAAAACAAGAGATGGCAGACTATGTAAAGACGGGCATGAAAGAACGAATGAAACCATGAAATTTATTTTGAAATATGAAAACGTCACCTTGCCAAAGTTGTGAAACATTGTATCTTCGGCATCCCTTTAAGATGCTGATTACTGGACCAAGCGGTCCAAGCAAAATCGAATTTGCCAAATCATATTGCACCATATTTTGAATTAAATTTAAACGTGAGAACACAAACTAAACAGGAATTTCAGGATGACTTTTTCAAAACTAATAAATAATAGCGTGCTTCAGTAGACGGTGAAAAAAAATTTAGAGCAAATGATTGATGCTAAATTAGTTTTAATAACGGACTTTGATACAGTCAGAGGACTTTTTGCTGATCCATTATTTATTAGTATAAATGTGATGAATTCAGACTTAATTGCTTTTCATCATACCAAATAAAAAAATATTCCTTAATAGAGCAATCTACATAGGAATGAGAAAACTCATCCTGAGTAAACATTTCGTGCCTAACGTGTAGACTGATTTTAAACAACACACAAAGTCTATGTCTTTTCTAAGTATCTAGTATTGCAAGAACGAATCTTCTGTAAACTATCTTCCAAACTGCTGACGTTACCTTTTATACTATTAAATTCTGATGAAAGTTCTTTTTCTCAAAATGAAAGCATAATGTATATGCACAGTCTCTTGCTCATAATCAAGGTACCTGACGAAAATAAACCTACTAGATCAAAACAACGATTTCAATAGTGGCAGAAAGGTAAGCTAATTAGATGCAAAAATACCCCATTAATATGTGTGATACTGATTTCCAAATTGTGCAATACCTTGATACAAGGTCATTATTGAAATTTTAATCAAACTGATGTTAAAACTATGACCTCCAGAATGGTATAAAGGTCAGTGAATCAGATGCAAGATCATTTCATAGATAAAATTTATTTGCTTATGATTAATACAGAAATCGATGATATTCTCATAAAGTGAAACTCTGATAACAATTGGATAGCATATGTGGCTTCCAGAGTGGTAGCAAATTTTCAGCCAATCCGAATCATGATTAATTGGTTAATATATGTGGCTTTCGTTCGTTATCAAAACCTATCACAGATTTGTATGATTTAAGCCGAGATTTTAAGTCTCATGAAAATAACATAATAAATATGGTTTTATATGCATTTAGAAAGCAGTTTGTCCAACGACATCGAAAATGTTTTACAGTCCATGAAATTTATTTTGAACATTAGCTCAGACCTATTCGTTCAAATGACCTGGTTTTGACAATATTTCATTCCATACGTGCACAAACACAGGGAAATGTGATATACACATGCATACTACACAGAGACATATGCTATAAACATGTACACCAACACTGGGGCATATGCTATAAGCATACACACCAATACAGGGACAAACGATATAAATATGCACACAGATACATTGCAATATGCTATATACATAGCACACCAACAAAAGGACATATGCTATACACGTGCACACCAACACAGGCACGTATGTTATATACAAGCACAACTTATGTGGATATGATGTTCAGAATCTAGCAAATTAACACAATAAAGACAGACTCTGAAAAGGTCTGTCGCTTCCAAATTGTTTCTGTAAAGATATTCATACAACCTTGAAATCGAATTTAATTTTAAAAATCGCGTTTAAGCATTGTACATACATCAATGCACATTATCATGATTAAAAGAAAAATACAACTCAGAATGGAAATGACTACATGATCTATTCAGCAGAAGAAACAGTTTGAAATTAGTATGACAGTGCTAAAACAAGATTAGGCAATACCTGAGATTAGTTTATGGCAGGTAACTTTGAATAATCTATATCAAGTGAAACTAAATCCTGAAAGTTAAACGTGCTTCGGATTAAAGTAAATAATATTAAAGTGAATTAAAATATCAGTACTACTTTAGTAAGTTGCATACTGCGATGACTGGAACAGCAGTGCATGGTAATTCCAATTTGTCAAAAGTATAGCTCCCAAAGTCATCAAAATAGAAATACATTTTGTGTTTAGAGGAAGCCAATGTTTTATGATGACAGGGGTGATAATAAGATGATGGAACTTGACAATTTGTTACTATTCCAACTATTCTCCAGTGTAAAGCAATAAAAGTCAATCAGACAGAACACATCATTTGGAATTGTATTTGCGAGAGCATATCCGTGTTAAAGAAAATAATCAGTCCTATATTCAAGTGAGTGTTATAAACAAAGATACTTTGGATGATTCATGTGTGTGATACGTGATCACTGACAACGTCAATGAATTCATATTCTCGTGATTCTGTAATGAGAATTTCTAGCTGTAAATTATACTTGACACTTCAGACTACTGGATACACTGCATGCATACAGGTGCAAAATTTATATTAGTGTACATAATCATTGCAAAATAAAACAAATTTTGTTTAAAAAGTATTTTGTTTGTGTCCATAGACAAATACGAAAACAAACTTTCGTTTCTATTTCTGGCTCTACATAATAGTATATAAGTTACAATGGCAAAATGTGTCTTTGATTTTTCGAATATTACCTAAGAGTCTTTAATCTTGATCACAGTGGTATTTTTCTATAATAATACCCTAAACATATTACACTTCACAGAAAAATAACAGCCCATATAGTTTAACACATTTTATTCTATCTAGTGTGCATGGTTGCAATCAGTTTCATTATCAGAGTAACTCTACATTACTTCTAGGGGATGAGTGATTTTATTGTAATCCCGTGCTTATGATTTCTATAAATAAACATTGCATGCAAACAATAGTTACATAAAACAGCTCAATATACAGTACATGGAAGTTTGCTAGATTAAAGTTTGTTTTTTCTTCCTCAAGTGCCTTCAAAATTAGAGTTTTAAATCCCTCTGCCATCATTTTGGAATGCTTAGACGTAAAATGAGGTCCATTTGCCATTAATATTATATCATTCCTATGTTATTCTAATGCAAAACCATCAGGTTAATTATGAAGAAGCTTTTCCCACATTATTATACTTAGCACCAAGTTGATGGTAAATACAGGTAACATATTCTTTTCCAAAAGACCCCTTCTCATTGACGTTCAAATTTCAAATGAGATATTGACATAGCGAGTGTGTCGAACACAAATGTTTGCCAAAGGAAATAATCAAGGTAATCACGCAGACGAGTATCTCACAATTGCATCATTGTCCACAAAGCGACGATAAAACCAGACACGGCGTTATTGTATACGCTAATTATTGTCCTTTCTTGACACTCAGATTTGAAATGAGATTTGGAGAGCACACAGGTGTGGCCTTCCCTATCATGCACAAGGGCAAAGTAATCAAGTTAATCAGGTGAAAAATTTAGATTTCAATTGCATCTTTGTTAGAAACTTCGAAGCAGATTATTTCAGAACAAAAATACGAAAACAGACTGCAGAGCTGAATATGAATGTATTATAGTCCAAAAAGCAGTATTTGTGCTTGTATCTTTCAAACCCGATACAAAAATACTTTTGTCAGTTTTATCTTAAATTCCTTCTACAACAAGTGCCAAGTCATACTCAGTGGCGGATTTGTATCAGAGAGAACTATCAACCTTTTTTGTTCTTTTATACTCAGCGTATCTGCTTAAAACTGGGTTCTAAGCCACAGCGATACCACATAATTTATATGCAATCGTCTGTGCACTTAGTCTTCATTCCCTGCACTATTTAAAGAATCAAAATCAAAATAATAAATACTTCCTAAATATTATGCGCATATCATAGTTTTCCTGAACAGCGATATGGAAACATTTGAGCCATTTTCTAAATTGTTCGCTGACGTTGACAGTATATAAGTAAAGTTTAATGGGCAGTTTCTTCTCCATATACATGCTGTACAAATCATGTAAACGTATATAGTTATACATTAAAAGTAATCAACAAATGATGCTACAAACTGCATGCTAAATTCGCTTAATTTTATTTTAGTCTGAGAGCTTTCTACAAAAAGTTTCAAATTTCTGTCTGTCTGTCAGATTCTGTTACTCCGGCATGATAATTGTTAATTGGTGCAACATTCTTTACTGTTTATCATCTTTCCAGACATAAATCAAATAAAAATATATAATTTTCATTGAAAGTAGAATACAATGTAATAACAGCTAATTGGTTCATATTGTGTATTGGTCCTATTGAAGAGATTCCAAAGTGTTATATATTTAATAAGTTTGCTTTGTCTTTATCTGTTGCAGCACAGAAGCATGGTTTTAAAATTTAGTAAGTTTTTCTCCAGTATAGTTATCTCCACAGTGCAATGCATCTATGGGGGCCAAGAAGTATGTGCAGTGTTGTGTAATGCGATTATCAACAGTTGAATGGTCCAAGGCCAGCGACTCACTTGCCATACTCTCGCAAAGCATGCGCTATATAGATTGTATGCGCTACATTGAAAATATTTTTCAAACAGGTTATAATATAATTTCTAAGTACCAAACTCCCCTGAATTATAGCATTAATTTAAAAAGTATGCGCTTAGCTTAATAACACCGTTTAAAAGGAGTTGGAACGAAGGATATTGCTTCTCCTATTTTAAACAAAATTTAACGAGTAATGACCTTATTCAAAATCAAACTGACATAAAGCAAGTAGATTTTCTACGCAAAGGCAGGTGAACATGCAAAAACCACAAAGTACGGGTTGAAAATTCCCCAAAAGATTATAGAAGTTTTACGAGTCTGTGCTCTTAAAGTAAGTAACAGAAAAGGGTGAAAGACAATAAGCTTTGTAAAATTTAACAAATAATTTATTTCCTTAGAATACAATGTGAAACAAAGAGGAAAGGGCTTACGATATTGCGAATTAAATCACAAAATAATGGAAGAATTACAGCCACAAGTCCTAATAATTTAAAGTCAAGAATAAAACTCAGTACAAATCCCAAAGAAATCCAAAACTGAAGGCGATGACGTGTCTGTTAGAGCTTAAAGAATGTTAATATGTCAACAGTCTTTTGTTGAATCACGGTAATATAATTCCAGGTGTGAATTAAGTATACATTCCAGTGGATGTCTCTATCGAGGAATTTTATCAGAGCACGTTTGTATTTCCACAGAAAATAATTATTTGAATTCAATAATTAGAACAAAAAAAGATTCCAGCCCAAAACTCCTGGTCACAACATATAATACAACTTAACAGTGATAGATGTTAAAGCACGAATGACCAAACCCTCACAATCACAAGATTATATAGTTATTTACTTCACTTCAGGTCACAATTAGCATTTTCTAAAACGAAAACCATTACCTAATGGAAAATAACCTTATAGAATGATCCTAAGTTTGCAAAATAAAAACCATAACCTGTAAAATTCATTTTGGAAAGTCCAAAACCCTGACCCAAATAAACATATTTACTTCTTCTATTAATATAGATACTGATATTAAGCCCATACGCATAGAGAATAATTTAGCTATATATTAGTTTTCTTACATAAAATGAAATTTAAAAAAGTTAATCAGGTCAAGCAGAAATGAACTCAGTTTTGGACACGGTCAAGTCCAGCATACAATGTTACATTACAATAGCATGTAATGAAACAAATTTTAAACTAACAAACAAACAATTAAATTAAATATTCATAACAGAATGGCTCTTTTTGTGATGTCAGAATGACCTCAATCTATTGATTTATAGTAAACTAGAAGCATCTTCTAGTTAATATACGTATAAACGGATCTAACAAGAGATATTTATAGACCCCAGGAAACTAAATTTACAGCCTTTCCTCTTCTGGAGTGGTCCAATACTGCAAGACGTCATCATATATAATGCAATAGTTATGAGGTAATTACTAACGGTACATATGAAGAGATTATAAATAATATTAAAAAATAAAAAGTTTTTTATTTCAGGTACTTAACAGCGGGTAATAAAAAAATCAATTCTAATCTACCCGAGAAATTGTAGTATTAGCAACTGAGGGAAAAGACGTAATCGACATAAGCGTCAGACCTGTAAACTCAAGGTTCGAAGGTTGAAAATAGGTTACCTCTAAAATATTTTGCCTATATAATTAGTACCTGCTGAGTGTTAAAGCTATCGTCAGAAAAACCAGATCAGAAACACTATACGATACGTTTAAAACAAACAAAATATAGATTGTAATATAAACGCTAAAAGAGGCAGCCTTGGTCAGATGGAAAGATGTTGCTAAGATACTGGTCAGGTCTACGGTTTGCATATAGAATTGCTTGAAACAAGCAGCATAAACAGTCCCAAATGAATACAAATTACCATCGTGTATGAAAATAAATCTGTAAAGACACGCAGTTTGTCCTTGTGGATGGTAAGAGACTTCTTTACTTCACTATGAGATGCGTTAGGCGCTGACGTCAGCATATTGTAATAAAGTCTTTTTCATAATAAATTAGATGTGATCGCTTAAAAATGGATTTGCAGACTGCAAGGAATGTTGATAAGGTTATACAACTTATATAAATAATAACGATAATTGAATTACATTAACTAACCAAGAATACTATATAAGCAATATACTATACGATTATTCAAGTAAGGATCTCTTTCAAATTATCAGTCAATTGTGTGGCAAATTAAACTGATCAAATAACATAAAATAGTCAATGTTTGCAGAATGGCTGGTAAAACAGTCTAAACAAAAATTACACCAACAGACCTAACAAGATTCAAATAAGAAAGGTATATGTTAGCCACTCATATGATATGTTCCAGGTAGAAATCATTTATCGGAGATATGAAACATATATATTAAAAAAAAATACAAATATATTTTAACAGTGATAGACGTCGTTTCGAAATAGTCCTGGCATAAGAAAGGTTAAGCAGATACAACACCAACAAAACGTGTGGTGAAATATTTGGCGTGTGAGAGGTGAGGACGTAAATGTTTTTACCAAATACAGTACGATATAAATAAATATTAACATATCTTAATACATGAGAAATTGATATGCTGATAATTCAACTCTCTAATTTGCTGACGATGACTCTATCGTCGACACTGCTTTAAACATTCGAGATATCTTCTCCTGATACTCTAGATTATAGATGAACTTTGACCTGATTCAAGTTGCTTGGTGCAAATATAGGCTGCGGTGAAGAAGTAAGTACAACAAACAATATTACTTTGTTTCACGCTATTGGTTTTACACTCCTTGGAATTAAGTATGTTGTGAACAAAATCAATAATACAGTAGGAAATTATACAAAGACAATTCAATCAAATAAATTATTAATTTGTCCATTAAAAACCTTCCATGGTTGGAAACATTACAGTAATTAAATCGTTAGCTTTGCATGTGCTTGTTTGCTGGAGGGGGGGGGACATCCTAAACTTCACATATTCAAACAGTCTCCTATTAACTTGGTTTGAAGTGGAAAAGGTAACAAAATTTAGAGGAACATTCTAGTCAATAAATATCAAGATGGTGGGCTGAAGTTGACACATATTCAGTCTTAATATGGAATCCACTTTATATGCAAGAGTGATTTAAATCTTAACTTATAGGAAGAATGATATGTTTACAGAAGAATGTGGACAAAAACCGGTCTTTAAAACTGAGAGACCGTCATTCGTGCACAGCGTGTTTACGAGGTAAAATAGTTCAAACGATCTAATGTTTCTGATTAAGTGATGCAATTCCGAACCTAAATAAAATTTGCCTATGTATACCGTTAGCTTTCTGTTCGAAACTCGAATGATGCAAATATCCGGCGATAAATGCATTACTGTAAATCTGGCATATATGCATCCATAATCATCGCTACACATGAATATCCAACAACTGGAATGCTAAGTAATGAAACTGACAAACAATCGCTGTTAAATATTTGTCTAACCGAGCTCAAGTCACATTAGGTGACATCATACTA
>JAECUM010040542.1:0-19490 GCA_016617855.1 Megalonaias nervosa
TATATATATATATATATATATATATATATATATATATATATATATATATATATATAGCCTCGCTATATATAATTGAAATACTTGTTGCTGTACAGTCTTTGCTACAAGATGTGGCTGCATATTTAGCAAATCATTGATTTTGGAGAATTTTAAATAGAAAGGATGCTGAATGTATCGGATTTGCGAAATCTTCAATGCCGTTGAAATATCATGATCTACATTAAACGCTAAAATGACTTCTCTATATCACAAAATCCTTTATGCTGCCGAATAATTCGTATGGATCCAAAACTGATAATTTTTGCAAAGAACCATTAAAAAACTGAAGAACTCCTATTCAACTGCAACAAAATCAAAACATATAAAGTCAAATAAAACAAATAAATCAATAAAAATATATCAGAAAGATGATAATATGCACAGAAAGAATTATGCCAGAAGGCAGAAAGGTGGGTATACGGAAATTAGAAGGAAGAAACTAATTTCTCAAAGATTAACGAAGGAGTCAGAAATAATTTGGATTGTTTTGTGGAGCCTGTCTTAGAGGAAGCTTGACTTGACGATCACTTTGCCCATAAATCTAGGTTAAAATAAATTATATAGTTTACGTTAACCCCAACATTCAATGTCGACAAAATAGTGGCGGTCTCTTCGCTTCTGAAATAAAAGTAATGATATTTTATAATTATCAATAAATAATTACCTATTGCTGGGAAAATATTTTTTACAGCTGCTAGTTATGTCGCGTAAATAAGGCTTCTTGAAAAAAAAGTTGGTTTTTGTATTTATTTTTTTTTACAAATATTGAACATACGTGCGTGATTGTCTACATACAGCACGAGGGTGTGATGCAAAAAGCACGACTCCACGTTTTCTTCAGGCATTGAAAAAACAGGAAATCCATTTTTATTTTTAATAAGAGTTCATTGTTCCATTTAAAATTTGGAAACTCATAAGATATCAAGCATTTAAAAATACTTAGTTCTTCATACATCACTTTCTGATTTTAAATAATATTATGTCACATGTGTACGGTATTTAATTTGAAGCCAATGAATCAAATGAGATAACTGCTTACATTCATATCTTTCAAGCGCATATTGTTTATCCGATCGCTATGAAAAGCAACACCACTATCTTCTTAGGGTGTCTGAACAAAGAGTCAAGCTTACTTTTTGATATCACCTGTGTCTTTCTTTTCCGATGAATTTGATGACAAATTTGGAACCATCAACAACAGCAAGAAATATAGCACAATTTCTGTATTATTTTATGCTTTTTATTTTAGAAAATCCATAAGAAGAACAGTTTCAAGAAGAAGAACTATTTTCAGCAAGATACGTATATTAGTGAGAATGTTCAGGCATTATCGCTGTGATAATAAATGAGAACGAAATTGATGAATAGGCATGGAATTAACATTATGTTTAATTAACAGTCTCAATCCAGTTGATGAGAACAATTAAATTTATGAGTCGATTTGCATCCGTTACATAACCATGTGGGTACCTTTCCCTTTTTACCAGATTGGTTTTAAATCTATATTTCTCTTGTTTTACCTGAAAATATTAATGTAAAAGGGGAAAGAGGTTTCAGAAAATGCCTCTCGTTCCCTGGACTGCACACGCACCGATATTTGCCCTATCCTAGAGTAATATAACCTAGCCAAGAGGTAGAAAAGTGGTAATTTAAACAGTTTGATGCTGAAAGCGGAGAGTGATTAAAACCGGCTCAATATTCACTGTAAACAAAATGCAAGGAATACCAATCAAATTCTGTAAGTAATAGAAAAGGATGTATCCATAATTTTGTAATCGATATCATTAACAGTCAGAAGCTGTTATTAGTTGATTTCAAACAAAGTAAAGAAAACTGCTCTATCGTGTGTTGGGTTTTGCTTATCTGTCCAGCACTTCCCTCATTAGCGTAAACCCTGTACACTGGTTGTGAGAAAAACAAGTCCTCGTTTTGATTGGTCACCTTTACAAGAAGAGTTTGGTTAGTAGTCAGGGTCCCGTCGGATACATGAACATAGAGTGTAAAAGATGTGGCCGGTATGGTCTCATAATTAATTGCATTTGTCGTTAACGTCGTAATTAGTCCACCTGCAAGAAATATATTTTTACATATTTAATCTAGCAATGATGTTGGAGAAATTGCAGTGATACAATTCATCGAATAATTGTTTTGTCAAAGAGATAACACGAGGATCATTAATTTATAGAACGTAAACAAATCTATAACCTTACCTTTAACTGAATACGTCCCACTTTACATTTTAACAGCCCTACGTGAAACATTATTGGAATACTGTTTTCTGTCATTATTAGTTTTGTGATACTGTTCTGAATCATTAGTATTGTTGTGTTTCGACGGTATACGTGTAAGCTTGAGTATTGTTAGGATTTCGTGTTTAGTTTTTGGTTTTATCTCGCCCTCGAAGCAATAAACATCCCATAATTTCCCCTGACCCTGAGATTAATCTATCTTAAATAACATGTAGATGTGATAGACTACATCAGGTAGTACCTAACGCAGTAATTAATTACTCTGTACTCGTCGCACGATTACCTCGTTTCTTCGGACGTGTCTATAGGGTACATATTTAGCTCTGTAACTCAGTTCTTCTGATGCAAACCTATTTACTGAGTTTGAAAGGCAGCCCCCCCCCCCCCGGAAAAAAACAATAAAGCGACAGATGATGTACGAAAGCAAAAAATCTCTTAATGATTGCTTTAAAATCTGACAGTAATCCAAAATGTAGTCTTTCTAGATATATCCCAGGTTACCAAGTAGACATCTGACGAGTTCCGATACATTATTCATATCTGCTGCTAGTTATTCCTTATTGGAAATAAAAGAGAACTATACTTAATTGTAACACATCCTGTTATGACCGTTTTTAAAGTGAAATAGATGCAAAACCTTGTTAAAGTTTATTTGGACATACAGGTCCCGGTTTTTTAATACGGTAGAATGTAAGAAGCAGCAGGAAGGGTGAACCCTACAACTTTTTAGAGACCTTATTTTTGAAAATTAAGGGTTCCTACGAAGGCTGAAAAAAAAAGTTTTTGCCTTAATAATGAAAACTTCTCTAATTGACCAGATTTTTTCACGTGCTGGTCACTACGCGTATGTCATTCACCCTTCCTGCTGCTATGAATTAAACAGCCATTATAGATATTATCAATAATGAGTATTGGAGAACCACAATCAGCTAAATTAGCTCGAGAGCGACTAGAGGCAATTAAAAAATATCTACCTGTTCGTGATTCTGTTAAGCAACAACTACAATCGCGTCAGTAATCTCAAGTCGAATTTGAGGAGGATACAAAAAAATTATTTAAACCTATCACTGAGACTACTAAAGGTATTCTACCTGTGTTAGAGAAAACCGCTGAAGCAACTGGAAAAATAGCAAAAAGAACAAAAAAGACAAAAGAAATTTTACGTGAACTTCCAGCCGAAATAGCTGCTGCGATGCCAGTCCCGGAAATACCTGAAGATGCAGACCAAGCTCGTGCTGAAATAGGTGATATAAAGGAACGTCTATCAGAACAAGAAGAAAGAATTAACATAAATGACAAATTTATCGAAGATGCTATTGATTATATTAAAAATATTAAAAGTTTAGGAGAATTAGCTGTGATTGCTGTGCAAAATTTCAATAATCGAAAGCAATATTTAAAACTTGAATATGCTGATAAACCTATAAGTCGTGATAATTCGTACAAATGGATATTTCGCATACACTATGATCTTGATCAGGATAGAAATAGTGATTCAAGATATATACAATATAACAATGCAATAGATAGTTATATTTCCTTTATACAATTACCACCAGAACAACAACAAGTAATAAAACAACAACAATATCAACAACAATATCAACAATATCAACAACAATAACAATATCAACAACAACAACAATATCAACAACAACAAAAAGAACCACCAAAACAAGAAGCACCATCAAAACAAAAAGAACCACCAAAACAAAAAGCACCACCAAAACAAAAAGAACCAAAATCATTTGAGCAATCACTTCGTGATTATCCAGAATCACCAAAAACAACATCGAAACCAAGTAAAAAAGCACCACCGAAACCAAGTGAAGAGGAAGAAGAAGAATTTCAAAACGCTCCCGGAGCAACTGGAAGTGGTCTAGGAAGTGGTCTTATTACTTGTCCCAATAATGTCCTTGCTGATGTTGATCGACTAGAAATTCTCATTGGAGGAAAACGAGCTGGTAATAATTCATCAGAAATCATTAATGAAGCAGCTGATATTTGCAAACGATTATTTACAGGCGGTATCATGGATATTAATGTATATCGGTCTCTCATTAATGAAATCGCCGATGATTATCATAGTGACTAAGTATGTAATTAGTGATAAAGTCATTTAATAACAAAATGATCGTGCATGGTACTCAACGTGGACCTACCATGGTCAGGGTAATAAACTCTCGATTACCAGTATACAAAGCGACCTACGGAGATGGATTAGGTGATGTTGTTCAGGGTCTGTTTAGAAGAATAGCCCCCAAAGCAATACCGATTGCAAAGCAACTAGGAATGAAAGCTATTGATGTTGTTCGTGAAAAAGGTATAAGCGCTGTTGGTAATATTGCTAGCAAAGCATTCTCAGCAATCAAAGATAGACTATCAAAATTAATACGCAGACCACAACCCGTCCGACCTCAACCTGTGAAATTGGCTAGCACTGAAGTGATGCCCGCAAGTGTAAGTAAAATAATAAATCAAGCCGCTAATCAAAAACTAGCGGAGTTGGCTGATGTACCAATGTCGGAAAAGGAAAAAATATAACCGCTAGTCTGATAGCAGGAAGTGGTCTTCGTGTTAGACGAAGACGATAATAATAAAGATGTTCAAGCGTATATCTGATCCCGCGTTTGACATGGATGCACCAGTTCTCAAAGATGAGTCTGTGCGCGATTATCAGTATTATTCTTATGACGCACGACTGCCAGATCAGCGTGAACGAATCGAACTACAGGTTCAAGATACAAGTAGATATTTCTTGCCCGCTGAAGCATTTATTGAAGTTGAAGGTGAAATTTTAAATAACGCTAATCCTGCAGCACCAGTAGCATATGGAGATGATGTTAGGGTTGGTTTTGTTAATAATGGTATTATGGCGTTATTTGATAGCGCTACGTACATGATTGACGGAAAAAATATTGAATCAATCCAGAAAGACGTTGATGTTGCTACAACAATATTTGGTCTTGCGAGATACAGCGACGATTATTCAAGATCAGCTGGTCCATCAATGATGTTTGTCAAGGATACTTCTGACCATCCTGATAACAGACAATATGATATAAGACGACCAAGAAACTTCGCCGATAACGCTGACGCTGATGTGTGGTCGGTGGTTCATGGTGCTAATCCAGAATTTAACTTAGGATTTTCAGCACGTAGATCAATGTTAAAAGGTGATAGGAGAACATTTTCATGTGCAATTCCACTGTCACATATCTTTGGATTCTGTAGAAATGTTAGAAGAGTCATTTTTGGAGCTAAGCATACAGTTGTACTCGTACGAAAAGGTACAGACGATGATGCATTATGGAGACCCATTGGTGATCCTGGTAAAGTAATTCTTACAAAATTTTCCCTGTGGATGCCAGTGATGACTCCGTCAATATCTGAAGAAGACCGGTTGTTATCTTTTATGAGTCAAGGCGGTAAATCAACTTTGTCATGGTTGACTATGACCACAGATGCTGTAGATAGCGCTATTAATGGTTTATTTACATGGCAAATAGCTTCTCAGCAAGGTGTATCTGCACCAAGACATATATTTATTGCGTTTCAAAATACTGCACGAGTAAACTCGCAAACACATAGTATTATGGTATTTGATAAACTTGGTGTTTCTGAAGTTTCATTAAGGATTAATGGACATCAAGAACCATCCGAGGATATTTTGTTAAATTTCGATCAAAATCATGTAGCACGTGCATATCATCGTCTTACGTCGTTCATGGGACGTGATCAAAACATTGATACTGGTTTACAAATATCGCAGCTAGATTTTACATCGCTGTATCCGATTTATTACTTTTCACTAGAACATTTAGATTTAACTAGACAATCTGTTGTAGATATTCATTTTCGAGCTCGTGTTAATAGAGATGTTGGACTATTCCTAATTACAGAGCAATCGCCGTTATACTCAGCGATAAATCGATGTTACTCGAAGGTGTTGGTGGACGAATGAGAGTTATTGATGCTGCAGTAGAAAACATGTAATTAGATCGTTCATAATATTATAAATGTCATATCATCACGTTAGTGTGAGTCTGACTCCTGGTCAGATTAAAAAGCTACAATCAGCATCAAAAAATAAATGTGGAATAAAAATATCGCTAAAGCGAGAACAGATGAGCGGTTCAAATAAACTATCGTTGACCGAGCGTCAGTTCAAAAACTTCAATGAAGCTAAAAAATCAAATAAAGGTATAAAACTTAATCTTTCTGCGGGTGCCATCAAAGATATTGCTAAAACGGGTGGTATATTTCCACTTCTCGCAGCTATACCAGCTTTAATAGCCGCTGCAGCCCCAGCTGTTGCAAAAGCATCTGCGCTAGGTGCTGTTGGAACCGTTGCTGGAATGGCGTTAAAGAAAGCAACAGGACAAGGAATCAAAAAAAAGGGAAAAGGTCTAAGACTACCAGGAACCCCGTATTCGTGGTACGGAAAGGGTCTAAGATTACCAGGGACCCCGTATTCGTGGTACAGAAAGGGTCTAAGACTTCCCGGGACAGTTTACTAATATCACCCATGTCCAATTTTGATTTACTTAATGCTGCTAAAAAATTAAAAATAAAAAACTTCAGAGGCGTTTTTATGCGCGATCAATTGCCAAAAAAACCAAACAATATTGAAACCGGTATCATTAATCTCCATAAAAACTCTGGCCCAGGCACGCACTGGGTCGGATATGCAATTGATCTACGTGGAATTATTTATTTCGATTCGTATGGATTAGCACCACCAAAAGAATTTTTAGAGTACGTTACCGCGATATTCCAATCTGGTATTCAACGCTACCAACACAAAAAATAACTGATCCCCCAATATGCGGTCGTGAAACCCTCGCTGTGCTTGATGCTGTATCAAAATCAACAGCGCCACCTCATAAAGTCGTGCACGCGTTCACTACACTACGTCATAACACTTAAACAGATATCAGTAAATATAATGGTAGATATTTATGGAAGATCTACTCGCAAAGATCAGAAAGTCGATTTATCTAAATATGCAACTCTTGATCAGCTCAGAAATGAAATCGATGATTTATTAAATATCACGAGTGTGGATCAAAATGAAGTCGTCGTTTTTCAGGATAAACAAGGACGATTAAAAACGAGTAACATACAACTACTAGATGTACTTGTACGAATTCCCAACGCGGTTGTTAATAATATCGTTACTTTTACTCATCAAGGTAAAATACAAGATTCCGGTAAATCGGTTAACGACTATGTTAAGAAAACTGGTGATGTATTTACTGGTGACATTATTATGTCAGGAAGAAAAATTACATATCTTGGAGATCCAATCGCAGATACAGATGCAGCAACAAAAAAATACGTCGATGATCAAGAATCCAAGTACGTGTCAGTGCGCGGTGGTATAATGCGTGCATTTCTCGACATGAATAATAATGGTATTAATAATCTCAGAACACCAGAAACAGATTTTGACGCCGCAACGAAGAAATACGTCGACGATAAGGAAATTCCAATAACGACTTCGTTAACGATAATCAATGATGGAATTGCTGCATTTAGAACTGATTATATTAATCATGTGCAAACGTTCTAAATTTCCGTAGAAATATAAACAGATCTATTAATGACTTTTTTGGAACTCCACCAGTCGTTGACATAAAACTTACCGACATTAACACGAAAAGCAACGATATTGTTAGTGGAATTCCTAATATCATTGAAAAAACGAATCTTATTAAAATTCCTCACAAGCAGATCTTCAACGTAGTATACACAGTAGCATCAGGATTAGGAGTATGGACACTGCAAGATAATAATCTCAAACACACCGCAGAAATTACTGGCGTACACAGACTGTCCGTATTTAGTAGTGCAAAATTCAGTATATTTACTACATTTCCATGACGTTATTCAAACGATACTTTTTCTGGAGTTGTATCCGTTATAATAAATAAAGATGCGGAAGAAACATTTCTGCTGGAAGCATCTGATAAAAAAATTAACCAGAGCACTACACTGGTGGTGCTTGGAATTTGTGCGTGAAACTCCTCAATTAGTTATCTAGATAAATATAATGAATCAAGAGTCATTTATCGATGTTCAACGTCACAGATACGCTCAAGTATGTGAGTGTCAAACCAAACTAAAAATATCATCGACGATTACACGATAAAGGTAAAAAAATATCGGCGACGTATGGTTGTTATTGATATAATGGTATACTCGGTTTCTGCTGTTATTGCTGGAACTGGATTATTACTATCAACAATAACGATGACAGCGCCTGCAGTTGTAGCAATTATAGTTTCAACGGCAACAACATGCGCAGGTATTTTCAGTATTATCGCTAAGAAAATATCTACGTGTACAAATGATAAACTAAACGAGTACATAATGAAATTGCACACAGCAACATCATCTTATTCTAAACTATCATCGTATCTTTCGGCGTACCTCAGCGATGGTAAAATATCTGATGAGGAGTTCGTAACGATAATGGAAACTTATCATGAGGCATTCAAAGTGGATTCTAATGATAAAGTGGAGGGTTGAATTTCCGCTCTATTAAAATAATAATAATAATAATAATAATAATAATAATGACAGACAGGGAATTACTTCAGCAGATCGTAGCTAATACAACGCCGTCAAAAACTACTATGATATCATTAAGTTCAACCAATCCTGAATTTAGCGTTAATTTTCCAACTGCAATTCCAGTAAAGGAAATAGCGCTAGCGCAGCTTCGAGTTTATCATAGTTGGCCTAATATTAGATCAAAACCATTTGGTGGACAACCAGCAAATAATTCACTGGTATTTGCGAATAAGAATAAACCTGATGGAAGTCCTGATTGGCAAGTTGTTGGAATTACAACGGGCAGTTATCAAATAGACCAGATTAATGACGAGTTCCAACGCAGAATTAAATCTATCATAGGGGAAGAATCTAAAATAGCGATCACTGTTTACGAACCAACACTATCAGCGGTGATTGAAATAAATTCTCCTGATTACCTCGTAGATATTTATCAGAGTTCGATCAGATCAGTGTTAGGATGGCCTGAAATCGCACCTATTTATAATGGAGTTTCAGAACCAACTAAAAATGAATTTAAAACGAGTGAAGAAAAATTCATTAAAGATCCAGAATATCGAGAAAAATATCCATGGAATTATATATTATTTGGATCAGATCCAAAAAACCATGATCATTACTTTATCGATTTTGACGGTAAAAGGATCCCCAAGATGACTAGATCAGCATTTAATGTGGTTATCGTAGACCCCAGGACGCGGCGTACTAGAGATATTGTTGATGAAAAATTTTTAAAAGATTTTTTAGATACTCTTAAACCTGAATACGATAAAACGTTTAATGATTTAAGAAATTTACTTATTTCATTATCACAACATTATGATGATAACGTAAAGCAGCAAATAATCGAGTCAATAAAACATTTAAATGGGATGTTACTCGATTTATACATCGCCAATCGAAGTATTATAAACATTGCGACTAAACTCGATGGAAATTCTTACACAAGTCCAACATTGAAGCAATTATTTCTTGATCATTATAAAATAACAGAAAAAGATTTACAAACACTCATTATACCAGATTTAAATAACGCTGAAATGAAAAAATCATTAACTGATCTTATTGAAGAATATTATCCGGGAGTAATTGAATCATGGAGAAAAATAGCCCCACCACCGGCTATACTAAAACATAATAACAACCCTTTTGGTGCCGGACGTCATATATCGCCAGGCATTGTAAATATAACAACAACAATTGCAGTCAATCTGGTATGCGATATTGTGGACGGTAGTTTTCAGATAGATCTTTCTAAGTCTAACCAGGCCCAGCAAGGGTACATATTATACAGTTTTAGTCCATTAGCCCCACCAGGGTGGTTAATTGTATCAGAGCCAATTAACCCCGTGTACCTGCGAGTTCATAATCCGTTATTATCAAGGATACACTTTAAACTTACAGACCAAAACAATCGCATTCTGGACACAAGAAATGAAGAACTAAATATAAATCTTTATGTGAAATCATAACAACAACAAAAAAATATCCGGATGCATGGTGCTTGTCTATGATACATAATGGTTGGTATACAATACAGTAGAGTATATACTTGTCAATATAACCTTACCTGCGGTCTCATTCATCGGCAACTTTCCCTATGTGGCAACCAGTAACTGACAAAATAATAATACTGTATTCTTTGTTTACATAAAATCCGCGCACAAGATTTCTCATAGTGCACACAGGCAATCGAAATCTATTGTCTAGAAGGCTGTGGCTGCATAATTATGCTCTTATTGATTATTCCATAAAGGCTGTATATTGCCTGTATCTGTGTGGCCGATTACTGTGTAAAGTTATTTTAAGAATACGCTATGACTAAATCAATCTTCTTGGTAACGGCTTACGCATAGACTCAGTGTTATACAGAATTATATATATTTTTTGGAAACTAGAAATCCCATTTTACACAGAAAACTGTGCTTTTGTTAAGAACACTGTAGTTTTTAGGAAATAGGTTATTGGTAAACACATACAAACTTTTTCAGTATGTATTTATAACAAGGTCCGATAGCTCAATTGATAGCGCGTAGAAACTCTCATCCGGGGGGTCATGGTTCGAGACTCGTGAAAGACATATGTCTGCGGGGGGCGATTTTAAGCCAGGATTTATAATCTATTTGGGGCTCCAGCCCCCCCCCCGTCTTCAGAGTACACCAATCCACTACGTCAACACGTGGTGGATTCACTTTTGTGAATCACCCATTGGTTGATCATTATGGGTTGGTGTACTCTGAAGACGGCATTTCATCATCATCATCATCATCATCTCATCAAAAATATACAGCGGGGGGGTGATATGAGGTCGTGACCTTGTGACTTCACTAAAGGGGTACCCAAACAAGGGCCATTCCAAAAGACACAATTGCAAAACTAAAAATAAACCTAATGAGATTCCAGGTCACAAAGACCAATCAGCCTTTGAGTTTCTAGAGTTTCGTTTCGGATATTTAGGAATTCTTGTAAGGCAATAAACAGAATCTGGTTGGTCACTAAAATAAGACCTACACGTGTATAAACAACCCTCTGAGTTTCTAGAGTTTCGGTTACGGATATTTAGGAATTCTTTCGGGGGTAAACAAATAACACGTACAGACAGCCCTCTGAGCCTCTAAAGTTTCGGTTTCGGATATTTAGGGGTTCTCTTGGGGGTAAATGTCTAAACAAAGAACCTCATTAGGTTTATCTCATACAACTATGGAATGGTAGATCGAATATCACCTCGCGCTGTATATTTTTGTTTATTTTTTATATTAAATATACACTCATTATATAATGAATTTTGAAAATATCATTGTCATTGTTTCTGCGATTAAAAAATTACAACATAACGGTATCAATATATCTGATAATCTTAATGCTGAAAAGATTCTATGTGATTTTGACTCATTACAACAACGAAAGAACGAGAACAGATTTACGCTATCTGCTGATTATAAATTCATGAAAATTATCCAACAAGGAATGTTAAAGTCCCTGGCAACTGTCACTGATGATCAGGTAAAGTTGTTTGTGCCTCTCTCAAACGCTATTGACAAAATCAAGCTAGAATTATCTCATGAATACGAACAGAAAAAGATTATGAACTTTCGTATAAGACAGTTAAGAGAGCATTGTGAAAATACGAGTGAAAATATGAGTGAAAATGACAGCGATAATGATGGACCATTGACTGTGATAATAGCTAAACAAAATCCTTGGGAAAACTAACATATTCTGCTTAGTATAATGCAACCTACACACATTGACAAGTATATCTTATATCAAAGAACCAACCATTATGTTTCAGTAGGTATCATAGACAAGTACAATATTGCCCGTGCTTGTTGTGCAAAGTTTTTCGTTGAGTTTGCTAGTTTTCGTTGGGTCAAAACCCCAGGAAGGTTAACGGGAATTAACATTAGATTTTAAATTTGTTGATCAAATACTGGTTTTTTCCAGTTCTTTTGCTCGTATTGTGTAGTTTTTGCTAGCGAATTACGATAAAAATCCGGAAAAAACCAGTTTTTCATCGATAAATCAAAAACCTAATGTTAATTCCCGTTAACCTTCCTGGGGTTTTCACCCTCAGAATTTGTCAAAATCTGACTGATTTTCACTGATTTTTGGTCATTTTTCATGCAAAAAACGAGATTTTCGAACAAAAAACGCGGTTTTCAAAACAAAATCAACGAAATAAAAAAAAATTAAATAAAATTATTTTTATTTGCAATACTGTTGAGATCCAAATTCACTGAAATGTTTTTACAAAGTATGGACAATCAGGATAGCTTTTGACATTAACTCGTATCTAGTATAAGCGGACAACTACGATATTTATCATTATACTTGACGGAGCGCTTAATCATTTGGTAACATTAAAAATACGGTAGACTAAACGTATTGAAATCTTATTTTTTGTGCAAATCTTTTGGAAAAGGAAGATTTCTGTATATTTTCTGCCACGTGTTGTACCGATCGTGGTATTATGTCATAGTATTTACAAGCAGAATTAATTGATTCAAAACTAATTTCTTCCCCAGTCTCTGTATTTACGGATTTAATAGCTCTCTTTCCGTATAATTTACACCTTCCTGTGTTTCCGGATTTACAATTTTGACTCTGTGTAGTAATTCGTAGATTTCCAAGTGAATTGTCAAGTTTATCGCCGTTAATGTGATCCACCATATACCCATCTTTGATCAGTCCAAAATAACACTCGTAGGTAAATATATGTGATAAATATCTTTTTTTCTTGCCATTAGTAGTAAATCTAAGATAATCAGTATTATCAATACTACCGACTGGTTTTTTCAATCTGCAGTTTCTAATCACACCTTCTCGAGATCCTTCATAATTGGTAATGATTGGATGTGACACAAACTCATTTTGCTCCATTTATATATATATAATACTATTTGTTTAAATCATTGTTTTGAAAATCTAGCGAGATAATCTTCTTCGGTCTTTATAGGAGAATCAGCGTTATATTTTTTATCGTAATATCGTTTCAACTCTCTGTATTTTTTACCACCGCATTGCGCACACAGGTGAGTCTTTCCTCGCACTCCAGCACTACACACAATACACGGTTTTGGTCCTAGACTCCCGTTCCTGACGCATTGCATATGATAACTACAGTATTCATTCACACATGTTCTGTTACACGGAGATTTATAACCGATTTTTAACCAGTGGCAATGATTTGGTTTTATCATATACAAAAGATTAATGTTCAATTAAATATATATTCTGCCCTAATTATAATATGGAAGAATTATCCGTGATTGAACCCTACGCAACCAGATTCGATCTTGACAGACTACCCGAGTATAAATTCAGTATTTCGATGCAAGATCTAGCTTTAACTAATAAAGATGTAACTAAACGTATCCGTGAGGCCAAGAAGGAATTTCGTGACGATGGTGCAGTTCATGCATGGTCAACATTCAGAGTTGGAAATGTTTCTAATACGATGAATGACAAACGAGGAAGAGTAATCATTAACCACCTTGATAATCAAAAATATTTTATTTTGATAAAATTTATTGTAAATACAGAAGAAGATATTTGGATTATTCGTGACAAGCGCGATCCCGTCCGCGTGCAGTCAGGAAATAATATCTTCTTGAGTAATAAATCCAAACCAGGAATACTAACTGGTATAGATAAACCGTATTATGAGCGATCGTACCCTGTAACTGCGGTTGTCTATGGAATATTTCCGCTGAATAATAAACCTAATGTTGGGGATCTCAAACCGATGAGATTGTCATCCTTGACTTCGTCAAGGATAAACTGCGTAGCTGAGCGAGTTACAGAACACTTTACAAACGCGATACGTGGTAATGGTTTAACGGATTTAAGACGTAAAAAAACAAATGCATGGGCAGAGTCGGTTAAAGATACCGGAGCGTCTATCAGCGACGTTGCTGAGCTAGAGAAGAAATTAAGATTTCTAATAACAGTAAAAACGTTAACCGGAGAGATTTTGTACAAACCGAAATATATAAAAAATGGAGCTCCGATAGATCATAACGCGCACGCATGGACTGCTGCAGTAACAATATTTCCACGAGATAGAAAGATTAAATTTTATGACGGTGATATCTTTGATTTTATTAAAAATATTAGTAAAACCGATCCTGTTTCTGTTTGGTTATTTCAGAGTTCGGAATATGATCATTACGATCAATTTGTACGACCTAACGGTGATATTTATCGTACAGAATCTCTCCATGAGGAAATGGAACATCTTGCACTGAAATATACCTCTGATGATGTCATAGTTAGACAATTATTGAATAACTGTTTTACTGTTCCGTCAGTCGCTGCTCATTTCGCTCAGGAGAAAAATTCATGGAAAACGACACGATCGGAATTTCTTGAAGATGTCAAGAAAAGTTGTATAGAATATGGGCACGGTGGATTATGGAACACCAAATACGATTACAACGACGTTATCTCGGTTGATATGGTAGCATGTTATCCTGGGAGTTTTCTTGGATATGGAGCATGTTCTAAATACTTTAAGAGATTCGGACATCCTACACATGACATGACCAGGGTTGCAATAAACGGACCCTTACCAGATTTTGACTTAACAGGATTTGCTCACGTAGAATCATTCGAGTTTAGAGAAGATCTCCATGCGATTACTTATGCTTGGTTCGGAAGACATTTTTCAGAGCGACGTTGGGTTCCGATAGTACTATTGCGATATATGCTTGATGCTGGATTTTAATATCGTTGAGAGTAACTGAAGCGATTATATCGTATAATTCACAGAAGCAAGTTTGGTTACCAGAACCGGACAGATTTAATATCGATGATACCAGGAAAGAATTCCCTGATATTGATGAAGATCATGTCATTAAAATAAGTAAATGCAGGAACGAGTACGATGAAAAACTTGCAAAAGATCTTGGTAGAAAGATAATCGGTAAGTTTACTCAAGGTGGTTCATACGATTATAAACGGCATTGTACAAGATTGATTATGGACGATGCTGAACTAGATTTTATAATCGCTGATACAACGGAGAAAAACACATTTATAAACCGATGTAATGCTTATTTATCAGATGGAACAAAACTAGGTACCATTGTGAGCTATCTTGATGGCGACTCACCACAATTTACTCATTTAAGATCTTCGATGTTAGCTTATGTTTTGATAAATCTATTGTCGATGATAAATAGATTTCCTCGTTACGCTGTTAGAGTTGCTACGGATTCATTTTATATACACGGAAAATATAAAGATTTATTAAAACTCGGTAATGGTGAATGGGGGGCATGGAGGATAAAACAAGAAAATATACTTAGTTATTCTGAATCTGCCGATGTTGAAATTGCGGAGACATATTACAAAAATAATAATCAAATATCAAAATCATCTGCACCATCTGTGTACGATCCTGTATCTAGACATAAGACCGTTTATCTTAATGGGTGTGGTGGTTCAGGTAAAACAACTCGTGCGATTAACTTATTTATGAATAATAACTCAGATATAATTGTTTTGACACCTACACATAAACTTGCTAGAGAAATAAAAGAACGAGGAGTAAAATCATGTACATATCATAGTTTCTTTAGATGGTGCGGAGACACGTGGACCCCATCGCGGATGGGTGAAAAATATATACCCAAGTATATTATATGGGACGAGATATGCACGGTGTCGTTAGAAACACTAAAAACATTTCTTGATTGGTTGTTATTGAAGAATACTGCTGTGATTATGTGTGGCGATCATGGTCAACCACCACCCTTTGTTGGACAGTCTCCACATGAATGGTTGAAAACATTTGTAGATTATTACGAAGAAATAAATGATGACCATAGATCCATTGATGAACCGCTAAAAGAACTTAAAAGATTAATCAGACTGCAGCCAGATCAAATACAATGCGAGATACTGCGTAAAGTAATTGCAGAAACTCCTATGAATGAATTTTGGACTTTATGGAGACCTGCTGATTTGATAGTCGCGAGTAGAAAGATAGTTCGTGATGAACTGCAAAAGAAATTATTTACGTTACATAAAGAAAAGTTTCCGGATCTACCCGTACCCGTACCTTTGTGTTATCGCCCAGCAGATACTCGACGACAAAATATTGAAGTTGAAATACCAGGTGCCTTGGTTCCACCAAGGGTACAAAATCTTGTCTTGAATGATATCGTGTTGGTTGCTGTTGATGTTGTTGAGAGCGCGTTGAACATGGATAAATCGCCATGGACGTTAGGATACGCTATAACGATTCACTCGTCGCAGGGATTAACTATAACTGATACTAGAATCTGGATTGTAGATGATCGTATTGAATGGTCGAATTTAGTCTATCTCGCCGTATCTCGAGTCAGGAGAATATCGCAACTGCGTAGGGTTATTGTAGATTACGTAATAACTGAAGAAATCACTAATGACGCTGCTGTAATAAGGAAAAAATTAGCGGGTTATAAACAGTGTGAAAAAAAAAAATAAGCGTGACTTTGATATTGATACTGAATTTATTATAACACTAAGACAACAACAGAATAATCATTGCGCAAGTTGCAACTGTAATATGTCATGGCAGTGTTTTAATCCAAGACAATTTACCGTAGACAGAATTAATAGTGATCTCGGTCATACACGTGATAATGTGATGCTGACCTGTCTTGAGTGTAATCGACGTCGAGGCTCTGGACGTTTACAAAATTGAGCTTGGTGGTAATTGCGTATCCTCAGGAATTACTTGCAATTGTTCACATACAAATCCACGTTGAGGGGCTGTAGAATCTAGTCTGTAGATTGGAGGTCTACCAGTGGATCTTACCACGCTAGAAATTGTGTGTGTAGTCACGCTCCAGATAGGATCGGTTGCTCTTTTTTTACCACCTTCAAGTTCGCCAGGTTCATATAAATATCTTACAGTTACATTACCTAATACTGGTTGAGAGAAAGATTCACGGCGTTGTCCGTAGTTACGGGGTATATATTTTTTTTTGATCGCATTAGAAGGTTTCATGGAAGTTGCACGAGTAATTTCATTATTCAACGCAGCTATCACACTCGGTAATCTTGCAACCCATTCACGAGATCTATCCTTAAAGTCAGTAGATATTTCCTTTGCATATTGGTATCCAAATAACCGCTCAGCAAGTGTTCTATTAAATCGTTCAACGATTGCCTGATCACGATGAATTTCAGTATGTCCTCGTCTGATTTTAACGTTGTTTCTTCATCAACGATGATACTACTCCAAGAAATTCTTTACCAGGATCAACTTGTAATAACCGTGGCCATCGTAGACCACCACGTTGATAAATACGCTCAAACGCAGATGCAACTTCAGATGCTGTCTTTGTTGATAATGGCTCCGCTTCTTTGTATCTACTCGCAACATCAACGACAGTTAACGCGTATCTATACGTATATTGACGTCTACGTGTTTTAATGGTATCGTGTGGTAAAAACAGTATATCCGCTTGATGAACTTCATTAGGAACGCTAACATCGAAATGCGCGTACTGAATTCTTTTAGGTGGACTCAGGAAGATTTGCCATATTACCTGTCGTGCTAACCATGATGCAGCAACATCACGTGAAACTTTTGCTGCTTCGGCGAGTTTACTAATCGCTGCTTTACCTCTCCAATACCCTCTCGGGGAATAATAAACAGATTCCATTATGATAGTTATATAATTTAATTGCCAGCCCCTAGCACTAGTTTACCTTTCATAGCAGATTTTACTAGGAAACTAGCGAGTTTTTCTCTGAGAGATTTATTAGGTATAGAATTTAATGCGTGAATCAATTTCACATCTGCGAGATGTCGTTGTTGCAAATCATTACTTTTATACGCGATATCATGAACGTGACACGCTTGATCAATTGCGTTTATTGGATACTCTCCTTGTTTTGGTTGATCTCTTTCGTCAAGTCGGATATCAAGTCGAGTTCCTGGACCACAATAATTATATCCGGGTAAATGTTTCTCACCAGGGTATTTAGCCCATGGAATAATAATTATATATGTTCTTTATACCACATTTTACACACTTACCTGTAAGTGCGCGTCTTTTATTTTTTGTTGTTATTGTCGTTAATTCAGCAATGGGTGTAGGTGCTCTGCATCGAACACAATATAGACTCATATTATTAATTATATGGATATAATTGACTTTTCTGCGACAAGAAAACAAGAACCAGTAAAGCACCATCCAGCGCTTCCGAATTCCATTAGAATGATTATAATAGGTCCATCTGGAAGTGGAAAGACGCAATTATTGCTCAATCTAATAATGAGATGGCTAAAGTGGAACAAACTGTATTTAGTAGCACCATCTGTAGATGATCAGAGGTGTTATGAAGTACTTAAGGATTTTAATAAAAATGCAAAACTACTGGACGAAGACGGATGATTTTATAACCGATATTGATGAAGCTCCATCTGTAGATGACCTAGATGGATTCATTAATAATTTAGTAGTATACGATGATGTGATGCTGGACAAACAATCAAATCCAGCTAGAATATTTTCTCGAGGTAGACATAAAAACACGGACGTGATTTATATTACCCAGAGATATACACAAATTCCAAAAGTAATCAGAGACAACTGCAATAGTTTGGTTGTGATTAATGGCGTAGATAATTATACTCTGCAGAATATTTATTATACTTGGTGTTCAGGCGACATGGACATGATTAAATTTAAAAACTTATTTTCAAAAGCACAAGCTGTTCCGTTTGGATTTATAACAATAAATCTACATGACCCAAGATCCAGATATCGAATAGGTCTTGATAAAATATTTGGTTAATTATAGCAGCAGAAAGGGTGAACGACAAAAATTGATTGACCCGCGAGTAAACGAATCGCATAAAAATCTGAAAAAAATACGTCAACAAAAAGTAACGGAAATGAGCTAACCCAAACGATTTATTATCCGTTTTTTCAAACTGTATGGAAATAATAAGGTTATAGGCTTCGGTTTATGTTTATTGACCTTTTTTTTCAGCCCCTGTAGGAACCTTTTATTTTTTATAAATAAAGCCTCTGCAAAGTTGTAGGGTTTACCCTTTCTGCTGCTGATCCTCTTTTAGATACTCATTTTCTTTTATCTAATCAGGGTGATAAACGACAATCA
>JAECUM010040543.1:0-13860 GCA_016617855.1 Megalonaias nervosa
GAGAAGCTTGGTAAGCGGTGATAGGAAAGTCAATAATCTCTTATAACAATAACGTTTCTCAAGCTAGACTGGTTAACACGAGAAACCGATAGTGATTTTTCGATGCCGCGAGATTCTAAGATGGAGGACATACAAGATGTGGAGATTCTGAATAATTCACCGGACAGAGCTTCTGAAGCAGTAACTGTGGTACAATGTGGTGATGCACATGGTCATCAACAAGACAAACATGTGAATAAACGCAGCAAAATTGATTCAGTGCAATCTCTTGCTCCTGCTCTTGACCGTAGTCAGAATCATCGAAAGTATTCAGTCAATACCCAAGCCAGGGCGATTAATACGACAGATCGTGCATCGGCATGACATTGCACGTGCTTTGCTCACAAACCTAGACAAGTGTGTCAACCATGAAATTATCAATAAGAAAAGAAAATCCTGCTTAGGTGAGCGCAGAAGGAACATGCTTTTCGAAATAAAATCAGACTTATAATAACAGCGTTGCAAGACAAGACAAAAAGACAAGACAAGATAAGATAAGATAAAACATGGTTTGAAATTACAGTTGAACACAAGTTCTAATGAGCTGTTTACCGACATTGCATAAGTTTAATAAGGCATTACAAAAAGCATGATTAGCAAGACATCCAAACACATCATAACATATAAATACAGAATTTGACAAAACACAACACATGACTTTAAGACACGAGCAAGCAGAGAGTTTTAAGTCAGTGAGCAAAAGAGAGTTTAGTATCTAGGATAAATTAGAAAATACAATTTAGGATTATTATAAACATTATAATTATTGGTCATGATTGAAATTTAAAGCAAATGTAGAAGCACATAATTAGGACTACGCCTTCAAAGTAATGACCTAACAAGAGGACTCTTAATTAATATATAACACAAGAACAGATAAATAACAAACGCTAACACAAACATTAGCTGTCATCATGGCGGGGTAGGCGGGTGGAGTATTATTTACCGATATTACATTTAGTCTTTACTATTCCAGGACAGAATTTAAGGTCTAAATGAACTAAAGTTCGATTGATCTCTAAATTGATTTGGTAGCTCATTCCATAAAGTGACCGCTGCATATCTGAAAGATCTTTTTGCCAAATCCTGAGGTTTTATTTCTCCGGACATTTAAAATATTTGAATATCTAAAATTTGATTTATTTTGTTTTAAAACTTACAAACTCCTCAAAACATTTGGAAGCATGCTTATTCAGTATTTTGAAAGTCTATAGAAGCCATAACTCGAAGTCTACTCACCTTCACAGTTGTCATTTTAGCCATGAGTAAAGTTCATGATAGCTGCTTGTAAAATCATCGTACACAAATCGCAGAGTACGCTTTTGTATTTTTTTACATTTCTGCAGTGTTCATGTCACTGCAAAAATGCCAGGCTAACGGACAGAAAATGAAATTGGAGAAGATAAATTTATAAAGAAAGTCAGTTTATTTAAACTAGTATTTTATGACCAATACGTTTCAGGACAGATAGATGCCTTAAAGATTTCCAACAGAGATTTTTATACATGTGAATCGAATTACAGTTGATAGGCAATGTCAGTTCAAAGCAGTTGAGCAATTTCTTCACAATTTATGACAGCACTGCTTATGTTTTGCACAGGCTTCATGCTGAATGTCTTTTAACACACAGCTAGTGCTTGAAACTTTTCAGGGTTGGCTTGTATTTTGTTATCAGTGAACCAGCCAATTAAAATGTTCGACCCTGTTTCAAGTGTGTTAATCAAAGTGTTAAAGTCCGGCGAGGAAAAGGACAAAGTCTTATCGTTGGCAAAGTTATATATAGAGCCATATCAAATAAAATAGAAGATATCGTTGATAAAATCATTAAAAGTAATGGTCCAAGGATCGATCCCTGGGGAACCCCGTTTGAATTTCAGACCAGCTACTCAGGACGCCCTGCAATTTAATTTGCTGCTTATGATTTGACAGAGAGCTCATTAGGAGCCCTACTGAGTCATCTGGAATACCATAAACCTTAACTTGCAACTCAGAATATCACAAGGGAGACAGTCAAAAGCTTTGGATAAATCAATCAGGACTGCAAATACATATTTCTTTTCATCAAAAGCCTTCCTCCAGTCTTCAAGCAAGCGTACCAGTGTGGTCTGGAATACATGACCTTTACTAACACACCTAAATATTTGTTTAAAATGTTCTCAAAAAGTGATGTTACTAGTCTCAATTGATCTCTCAAACAGTTTGGATATGATGAGTAAAATGCTGACAGGTCATTAGTGCTTTTATCAAGAGGACTGTTCTTTTTGAAAATGGGAACTACATAGTCTTCTATCAGACGATCAGGATAATTATTTTGATTCTATAGTTTTGTTAATTAGATCTGTAATATGTTCTACAAGGAGTTGTGCCCCAGCTTCTAACAGTTTAACAGGAATCTGATCCGCCCCTACTGCTTTTCTTGAATTTAAACTTCTTATCACTTTATACACTTCTTCATGGTTAACTTGCTTAAATTTCAAAAATATATCCATGTTATAATTGTCCTTAATAGCCTTGATGCTCGTGGATTAGAGGGTCAAAAGAAACACCCATATCAATGGCTAGTGCCACATTTACGTAAAAATTATCGAAGATTTCACATATTTCTTTGTCATTGTTTACAATTTTTGCACCTTCAGCGAGAATGGCCTTATATTGACTAAACGAACATTGATTAGAAAAGCAAGGCTTTAATAGTTGACCAAAAGTTTCTAGACTTAGTGTCCCCTGCACATCTCTCTAAAATAAGATCTGAGACTTAATCTTTAATGCGGTTAAAATCAGTTAATTGCCAAGGATATAATTCGGTTAAAATTATCAGTTAATTGTTAAGGATGACAAAGATTTCATTTTAAGTGTTGTTTACACACCTCCTGAAAATTAGACATTTCTAACGGATGATACTATTGAAATGTCTGATCCAGAAATCACATTCACGTGTTTATCATATGACTATGTGTGTGTGTGTGTGTGTGCGTGCGTGCGTGCGTGCGTACGTGTTATTTGGTTAGGAGAAAAGTGATATGAATGCACACAAAAAAAACATTCAGGAAGAACGCAAATTTGTAGATATATAACATTTTAATATTGAATGGAAGGTGTTGTAACGATAGAAATGTGGGTAAATACACTTTTCGTAACGTGTCTCTAATTGACGATGCTATTTCGAGTGTGAAAGCCCTAACACGTATGAAAGATTTCAGCGTTATTAATCTAGATTTACATTTTAGTGAGTCATTTTGTTACATACACTTCCAATATCTTTCAACGGTGAAGTGTTATCTATGTCTGCCTTGATGCAGTCACACTTGACTATTAAACAATGGGTGATGTTCGTTCAAAAATATAGGAAATAGGGTAGTGGTAGGACAGGTAGAAGAGTAATAATAGGAAAGGTAGCAATAAGCGAAAGGGTGTCAATCTACATTTTCGTCCCTTCAAAGCACATACCAGCCGTATCGGCGAAGCGATAAATGTACCTCAACCGGCATAGCACTGAGAATCACTGGGTCTTACTTGTAGCTGATGATTGCATTAGAAAGCGATGGTCTAAAAGTCCATGCTTAAGTAATCCTAAGTAAGGACCTCGACGATCCCATGATGCCCGGAAGAAGCTGAATTTGTCACTGCAGACAAACGTTACACAGGCAAAAGGTTGGACTGATTTCAAAAGCGCTCGGATACGGAGAAAAAGAACAATTTTGCGCCAGTATAGATCCCGGAAATTGGAGTTTCTTATAATTATCATGTGGTAAAGCAACAGAAAACATTATGACTTCAGTCAAGAAACCGATTTAAATCTTATTTCGATCAATTATCATTCCTTTTAAGAACATCCGACAGCAAAACATTTGAAATTCTACGCAAAATATTAACTCGTCCTGGATTTAATGGATCATGGTTTGGAAGTGAGTGTCATTGTTAAGAATGGAACATAGGCCACGAAATTGCTTAACATTTACCGAACACAGACAAATCAGGAAACAATCAAACAACAACAACCAATTAAATAAATAAGTAAATAAATAAATAAATTTTAAGAAAAATTGTGTAAGAAAACTGTAATTAAGTATATCAATTTTCTCATCATTAAAAGGTTTGAGCATAGAAAGCATCACTTTAGGAAACCAAGAGATTCCTGGAGTATCATGGACAAGTCAGAAACGCAACATGAGAATTAGAACACACAAACTGAAGAACTGTACAAGCTTTAAAGACTTTAAATACAATCCCAGTGGCAAATGAAAATTTTGAAGTTGATTTTAATAGCAATGTTAATAATGAAAAAGCATCAGCGCCTACATTACTAATGATGAAATTATTTCATGTGTTAAGACAATTAGGAATTGCAAAGTTTTTGTCAATGACGGAATTGTAAATGAGTATGAATAAGCAAGCTGAATGCTTCCTCTTTATTAAAGTCTTTTTAACTTAATTCTTGATTTGGAAATTATGCAAGATACGTGGTTTGGATGGCATTATGCCAAATGCTTGGTTTAATGGCATTATGCCAGATGCTTGATTTGGAAATTATGCCAGATGCTAGGTAGGATGGCATTTTGCCAAATGCTTAGTTGGATGGCATTATGCCAAATAATTGGTTGGATGGCATTATGCCAGATGCTTGGTTGGATGGCATTATGCCAGATGCTTGGCGAGATGGTATTATGCCAGATGCTTGGTTGGAAGGTATTATAAGAACTATTTACAAGCGTCCAGGGAGTCAAATTCATCCAGGTTACTCTCCAGTAACAGTAGGAAGCTGTATAGAAAATTGTTCTCGTATTCTTAAAGAAAAGAATAATAAATTTTATCGATGTTTTGCAATCATTCACTGACATCCTGAAAGTAATGTTTTGTTGAAATTCCAAAAAGCGTTTGATTTTTGAAGAGTTGGTCTTTAGCAAAAGCTAATTAAATACAATATTAATGGAATTTATGATAAAGCACTCCGGTCTACATATTTCATACAGAATTAGGTCGACTTCCCCTTCACAGCAAAAACAAAAAAAATCAGGCTATCAGGCATCAATGGAAAGGAATACAAGTTGTCAGGTACGGTACATAGACTGATGCTCTTTGGTGTTGATTCTAGTTGTTTTTGCCATAGATGGACAACACCTATAAAGACAATTCTTCAAACTTAGGAGGATGTGGTATAGGGTAAATAATAGAAATGATAACGTGAATGCCATAAGGCATTATATCAAAACCGTTCTCACACAAAGAGAAAAGGTATCTGTATTAGAAACATTGTTATATCTTATTAATCTCAGATATTCACAGTCCCACGTGTACTTCCGACAGACACCGATAAGAGTGTATGTTTTGGTAACCTTGAAAAATTTTCAGTCCAGTTATATTTAGTATCCTATCAGATAAAGCATTGCATACTCGAGTTAGGGAGAGTTATCGTTAGTGATTATATGTTCCGAATGACGTGCGTTTCTTTCACAAATATGAAAATTGCAGTTTGATTGGTGAATCACAAGGTCAACAGAACATGACCATTCACTGGTGTCTGTCAGATCTAAATGCAGGACTGTGCAGGTCGGACTTTAATGATACTGAAACACTGTTCAAAAGACAACATTTTAAAATTTATAAAATGGGAATCTATATGGAAGAATACTAAAACATCCTTTAAAAAGTTGTACTTAAATTGAAATTTAGGATGTAAAAACATGTTAAAACTGGTCGATGGAATACATCTCCATATGAGGAAAGAAAATGTTGCTGCTTTGTTGTTGTTGTGGGTATAACCCATTTTTCAGCAGACGATATATGGCGGTCAATATAACTGGTGGATGAAGAACCTGGGGAAACGCCGGTGACAACCATTGATCTAAGGGGAGCTAATGACAAGCTTTCTCACGTACCGATATTGGCCGAGCCCGAGACTCAACTCCGCGCGGACAGAGGTGTATGGCACACCAAACCGTTCAAAAGGAGTGAGCTGGAGCGATCGTAGGGTGAGCATGAGTAATCGTAGGTTGAGCTTTGAGAGATCGAATGGTGAATTTAAGTATTCATAGGGTGAGCTGGAGTAATCATAGGATGAACTGTAGAAAACGTTCACATTGGAAACGATTCCGTTTGAATTCTAGACTAACTTCGAGACTTCCCGTTTTGCATTGATGTTGTGTTGTGATTTATTGCAAAGAATCAGTTTCCTTCAGTGAATAATTATGGAGAGAAAAGAAATTGACAACTTCCTGATATGCTCGATTCTTGTCAGCAAAATAATAATCGACTTTATTTCACACAAGTATTTTTAGGGATCGAATACCAGATTAGAAAACTAAAGAACTAAATCGCGTTATTAGCTGTCACAAAAATGTGTATAAAATTATGTTGTAAAAAGAGAGATTTACACATTTTGCAGGAGCTTGACTATTCCATCCGCGGAATACATTCAGGTCTGCACAATCCACTAGACAGTTCACAGAAGCAATCATTTTCTTGAGAATGCCCATTTGAGGAGAGAACTCGACCCGGTCGGCCACATTATAGTGTTTCTCTTCGATCAAATAGAATCATTAAGTGGAAATGGCATGACATTGGACAGAATTGCCTCTTGTTCGTAAGTTAGTATCTCAACTTTATACAGAAAAACAGAACTGAGTATCCCTGACACACTTTCGGACATGAATGACCCTGACCTTGATAGACTCGTGATATATTGCACAATGCCTAATGTTGGCGAATCCTATATACAAAAGCATCCTTCGGGTGCGTGGCATGCATATACATAGATTGAGCTTGCCAGAAAGTATTAAAAGAGTTGATCCAGTGGGAAGAGCCCTGATAATGAAGCACTGTATAAATAGGAGAGTATGTCGAAGGGCCAAGTCATCTATGGCATGTCTATTCTAACCACAAGCTGACACACCGGCGCATCATTTTTTCATGGAATAGTGGATGGTTATAGCTGATTGATTACAGGTATTCATGTAGCTGCAAATAACAAGGAACATACTACCTTTAAAAATTTTGAGAAGACAGTGAATAAGCATGGTCTGCCGCATCGCGTTAGAGGCGACAGGGGCAGGAAACATAGAAATCGCTAGATGTATGATAATGAGACACAGATTCAACAGAGGAAGCTTTATTGCTGGTCGCAGTGTTCACAGTCAGAGTGCAGAACTAATGTGGTGAGAACTTAACAAAGTCGTCTCTAGGTTGTACAGTGATCTGTTATAAATTCATGGAGAAGCACAACGTGTTAAACTCAGATAACGAGAAACATATTTTTGCATTACAATATATCTTCGTGCCCAGAATTCGCACATCAGCTTACGAGTTTATTGGGCAGTGGAAATACCGTGGATTAAGAACGGCAGGAAATCGTTCGCAATTGGAGTTGTGGCACAGTGGTTATTTGTAAGTCCCCGACGATATTTATGACCTTGGCAACTACGGTCTAGACTTCGAGCAAATAAGAGATCGTGTTAGATGGTTCTGATGAATTAAGTCAAAATATTGTTCCAGCAAACAACTGTTTTCTGGCTGAACAGCAACTTCCGCTTCTTCATATTCACACGCATGTATGTATGTATGTATGTATGTATGTATGTATGTATGTATGTATGTATATGAATGTACGTACGTACGTATACATGTATGTATGTATGTCTGTATGTATGTATGTTTGGTTTGGTTATCGTTATCTAGGAAATGATCGACCACGGTGTTATTGCCCAGATCGGGTAAACAATAAAACAAAATATGAAATTAATGGATGGAATAACAGAGATCTGAGCAAAGATAGAGAATAGAATAGAGCCCCGTATGTAAAATACAACAATTTAAAGAAAGTCAAGAAAATTGGACAACCACTACAAAACGGAGGGAAACCGAAGAAGATGTAGAAGGAAGCCACATGGAATTAGCCGACTATAAAAAGACGTATGGAAAAAGAATCGAAAGATAAAGAAATTGGAAAATATATGGACTATGAAACAGGATATGGAAAAATGGTAATGAATTGATGTAATGGATATTTGATTTAAAGGATAAAGAAATTGGAAAATATATGGACTTTGATAACGAATATGGAAAGGAATGTAATGGAATTGAAAATACTTTGGTTTGAATTAAAAGATAAAGGAAACTGGAAAAATATATGGACTTTGCTACAAGAATATGGAAAGGAATTGATAAAATATTTTGTTGAAACAACTGAAAATCTGCAGACAGAAACATTGAAGAAGAAATATTCTGGATAAATAGATAGCTGAAAAATTGAAGACTAGCACTTTTAGAACGATGATACAACGATTTTGAATTGCTGGAAAAATTGCTACAGTAACTTTTTGAAGATGGAAATTCCTATACAATGTTATTTGAAGAAAGATTAAAGAATGATTATGAATGGACGATACTGAACTAGATCATATTTACTGCTTGCTATATCTTTGACTATTCCTGCTGTAGCTTTAAATTAAGATAAATATAGATAATTATAACTTGGAATTTGTAACTATAGAAACTCACAATTAGAATCTTAAGGATAGAATCTTAGGAACTATTAAATGATAATTATATGATAAGTATAGTATAGTTTTAGTATTTAGCCTAGAAAAACACTATTTAGTTATAAATACCTATAATTAGAACTTAAGAAGAGAATTTTAGAGTTTTATTAAATAAAAACTGTATGATAAGTATAGTATAGATTTAGAATTTACTAAAGAAAGTAATAATAGAACTATAGTATATATATATATGTAAACATGTATTTAGCTAGGTAAACACTTGTGAATAGTAGAAATTGGGCAGCACGTGCACATGGCGCTCACTGATGAGAGCGCAGTTTGTGCACGTGCACCAGGAGTCTAATCCACATGAACTTAGTTAAGCAGCTTATGCTATGTAGTGAGATGAAAAAAAAAAAAATTTCCACTTCTCAGATAATCAAATAATATGGTAAAAGCAAATCATTAATATAAAAAGAACTTTAAACAAATTAATTTGGAAACTTGAAATGGCGTACAAACCCTATTGCAAAATTATAAAATCAAAATTTGTTTAAAATAAATACATAAAGCACATGCACTTGGGTATAAACACAAATACATAAAAACCCTTTCACTTTAGAACTAGGGGGTCCCTCAGATGATGTCAATTCTGAGAGGGACCACGCCAAAATTTAAAGACCACTGGCCATACTCCAACATTTTTTCTTTTTACATCAGATTTGCATTACATGATTAAAGCAGTTATACTCGCACAAAAAGAACAAAAAAATTATCAAGTGTAAAGAAGGAATAATAATTTAATTACTCGAAATAGATGTATGCAACGCTGTTACTTCCCATTATCTGCGATTTCCCACCTATAGAGGACGCCAACCGGAAATGACGTACATTTATTCCCAAAAGACGAAGTACATGCCTCTTGTTGAAAAATAAAACACAATAAAATATGGATAGGGAACATTGGATTCATTTAGGACTTTTCATTGATAGGACTTTTATTTTTTTTAATTCTTGGATTAATTTTGGATTTGATTCATAAACCGTAAGTCCTTTTTCATATTTTTACCTTGTTTTTCTACGGAAATAAATTATTTGTGAAATTTTACAAAGCTTGTTGGCTTCACTCTTTTCTTGTTACTTTTGTACGAGCCTATACACGTAACAGCATATATACAGAGAAGGCGAGAGAAAGATATATATACATATATATATATATATATATATATATATATAAAAACTTGCATAACCCAGTCTGTCATAAACCTCTGAATTCACCATCAATACCTAGTTGATTACTGTATTAAATACACAACGACATTTCACTTTGGCTCCTGGATCGAGGAGCCTCGTTTTGGTTTCATTAACCTGGCTTGCACTTTGAGCCGGTTGTCACAGTTCTCGGACGAGGTATTTTGTGATACTTTTCCTTGCTTTACTCCAGATGAACACTGTTCACGAAGTAACGTAAATTTACGCTCATAATTTTCGCAAGTTTGAAACGGAAGGAATATATTTGTATGAAAATTTGGTAGATCTAAGAAAAATTGCTTGCGTAAGCTGTTCTTTTGTATGGGAGGTAGATAATAAATTGGTAATATAATAGGGCACCTGCAAGATACTGACAAGGAACGGCGATGAAGTAGACAACAAGATCAACAATAATAACACAATAACTAGACAAATATCGTGCGAAAATTGCCTTCACCTTTTGGGCATATTGAATAAAATATAGGTATTATTTCTGATTAAAGTAGACAGGGTGCTAGTGTGTGTTTCAAAACGTTTACTCTCTCTCTCTCTCTCTCTCTCTCTCTCTCTCTCTCTCTCTCTCTCTCTCTCTCACACACACACACACACACACGCTTCATATATTCTCTGCACCAGGATTGTGTACAATATGTGATTAATATTTCTAACTATAATTTCTTTTTATAACTGTATTTACTTTAATGATGCATTTATGCAAAGAAATAAAAATTCGGTTACTATTAGTTTCATGTCTCCAATTATTAGGGTCGGGTCAGATCCATTTGAATAATGAGTCTTTATTGTATCCACTAGACTCTACCAACTGTGAAAAGTTTACTACATGACTTTAAACACGTAAGCCATCTACGGGTCATTGCTTCAAAATCACTAAATGAAGCTGGAGTCGGGTAGAATCAGGTTACACATAAACACAAAGAATTCAACCTTCCATAAGGAGTGGAGAATGTTGACGAAGCTGACATATCTAAATAGGTAATCACGTTTGTTTTGCGTAATGAATAGTAGTAATGAATAGTAGGAGTGGGAAAGAACGTAGTTTATTGGATTTATCTCTTTATTTATATCGAAATATTCCATATCACACTGGATAGAATGCCAGTCTGAATATCAGCACATCCTGACCCTGGTTTACCGTACACAGAGGGTAATTATTCTGCCGTGATGCCTGGTAGAATTTCGTTACGATTTGTGATTTAATGTCCCGCTTGTTTATATTTTTCTGTGCAATCAGCAAAGTAAAATCCATCATTACGCATATAAATGTTTACTTTATATTCATTTACAGAGAACGTTCTTAAATGTGTTTTAAAATATTGTTAGAGATAAGGAATATTTTTAAATACCCCCTCCCCTCTCTGACTAGAGCTTCCAGCAAACAAACTTACGAAAAAAAAGCTTCGAACTTAAGCCTGCGTGGAACTTGTGGTAACATTTTGTAAAAATTTATGGAAAACTTACCAAAACAAACCCGTACGTAATTCTCATTAGTGCAACACCCGTATTCACGTATTTAAGTCGAACGTCAAAGTTTAATAAAATGTTGGGCATACGTTGTTTTGTGAATCGGTGCCCTAACCCAGTGTATTCCCCAACATCAGTGTCCATTTCATTGTGCATGGATAACGATAATCATCTGATGACATCCAACAGAAAAAGACCCTGGATAATTCTCATCAGTCAAAGCTTCACTGAATAAAAAATACAGACATTTAAGTGTCATTCAATCATTCTTAGCGCTCCACTGACGCTTAGATCACCTTTTGTCAAACAACTTGTTTGTGTGACTTACATTAACCGATGAAACCAGGGAGTATCCGATTGTATTAAGAGAAGCTTAAAATACTTTGAAACTCACCCGTTTTCTGTATCGAGAGACGATAGGTGAATTAACTTTGTCTACTGCTATTTTTTGGTGGATTTTTAATGATCCTGAAAAGCTGATGGGAATAACTGGTCAACATTGGAGGTGATTCATGATGGCTTGGTTTATATGGATCGTCCTCCTGACCCATGGTCTGGGGTCACTCGGAACATTAGGGAATGGAAACCAGTTTTACTACCAAGGTAAGTGGCTTTCTACATTAGCTAGAGTTGTCATTTACACTCCATACTCAAAAGAAATAGCATCCAAGTCATTTATACCACTACAAGATCTGGCCAATATGTTGATTCAAGTCATTTATACACTACAAGATCACGCCAATATGTTGATCCAAGTCACTGATAACGCTATTAGAAAAGGCTAATATGTTGATCCAAATATTTTAAAACACTAGTAGATCAGGCCAATATGTTGACCCAAGTCATTGATAACACTAGAAGATCAGGCTAATATGTTGGTAATACAGCTCCACATTTCGTCTGCATCATATTCTTTCATGAAATACTGCGATTAATCCGTGACAGTTCTTTCTTCAATTTGACATTATTCCTTTTGGGGTAATTTAGTTGGGGCTGCTGAGTGACATAAATCTCGCTGAGTGACATAAATCTCGTTCCTGTAAAATCTATAACTGAATATGGCCAGTACTAATAAGAGTCACTACTGTTTATTTGCTGTCTGTATCCTCTGACACTTTGTAAATAGCCTTGGTGAATTGTGAAATCGGAGAGAGAGAGAGAGAGAGAGAGAGAGAGAGAGAGAGAGAGAGAGAGAGAGAGAGCCTGCCTGCCTATGACGCGAATTGTTTTGTATACCGTTACCAGTATGTAGTTAGGTTAAATATAACAATTTGAGCATTACTGACCAGTATTTGTTTCCAGAATCTTCTCACCTTAGTCGTATAATTCCTAAATGAATAGCTTGTAATACGGCCTAATTCATACAAAAGCTCCTCCCCTCACCTTGCTTTCGTGTTTCGCTCTGAAAAGTTTGCCCTTGGCTACAAACTTTTCCACGCTGTGTTATCCGTCGGTTTGATTGGCGCTAAAGTTGGATCAGATAACGAAAGTCTTTTTCAAACCTTGTCAGCTGACATCGTGTCTTTGACAAGAGAACGTGCTGCACTCACACAGAGCTTGGAGCAAATAACAGAAATGATGAAAAGAAAATCCTTCTCTGCCAGTTTTTGAACAGCAGATTATGCTATCTCAAGTACATATACAAAATTTAAAATTCTTACTTTGTGTTTAATGAGATTAATTGACTTGTCATAAGCTGTCAGTGACTTTGGGTCTAGGGATTTCCCAATGGTTTCTTAGATTTCAGTCTTGGAGTTGATGGTTTGGGTCTAGAGATTTCCCAATGGTTTACTTTTTGCCCCACTTGTACTACAACCTACATTTGTTCTGAACACGAGGTCATCACGTTATACTCTCCAGTCGACCCGGATATGCCACGATGGACCCTCATTAATTGCATTAAATAACAATTGCTTGACGCTCGATAATACATTGTGCACTAGACTTAACAAGCTGGGACTACATTCATCTTTACTTAAATGTAAACAGCAGTGAAAATAGAAACACTGTCAGGAGATGAGCCAATGTGTATAAATCTAACACCTTCCGGTTACTCCATCAAGTCGTCCTCACGCTGCTCCTGCAGAGGCGGAATTGCTGTCATCTCAAAGAACTCTATAATTCACCGTTTTAACTAACCTACAACTTTCAGTATTGAGCACACATTCTTTGAACTGGTCCAAACCTCACTCACAGTGGAACAAAAGTCAGTCCATCTTTTCTGCCTCAACAGCTCTCCTCCTTGTCGAAAAAACAAGCTGACCGAATCTCTCATTTTGGAGCAGTTTCCTAATCTCCTGGAGTACGGAAATTCTACAGGTGGCAAAATGGTTATTCTTGGATCTTTCAATTTTCACATAACCATAGTCACATTTTAGACTGGATTCTTCATGAACCTGATGATAACATTCTAAAGTCTTCATTGGTGTCCCACGAACTTGAAGCAGATCACCTCTGCGTCATATGCCATCTCACCGTATCAGTCCCAAACTCTCCTTCTCTGTTTGCTACAAGAAAGAAACCTCCGTATGATAAATACAACCCAACTAATGCATGACATCCAAGTAAACCTAACATCTTCATTTCGTTTTGTAATTTCACGGTGTTTGTTTTT